>JASDQU010308358.1:24314-40555 GCA_032191745.1 Picea mariana | reverse complement strand
TCAGACATGCCTTCAACAAACTTGTATTTCCAGACTTCCCCAAAATCGGCCCAAAAGGAGTTCACCCAAATATATCCAATGAATGCACCTGAAGGTAGCACAAGTCCCCAATGTTGAGTGACTTGTCTCCTTCAGGGAGCTCACCCCTTTTCATCTAAGCCTGCCTCATAACCACAGAGATCCTCTTTCTCTCCTTGTTTTCAAATCTTCCATTCCTTGGTTGTGCACCCTTGTTTTCTCATAGGGACTCCAAAGGTCACCATCGCAAACCATCACATCCTTTGGGGATGTCGCACCCCTTCATGAACCCATGTGTCCAAATGAATCATCGCACCCTTTTGCGGACCCAATTCCCCAAACGAACCCATGCTCTCATCAACCGTCGTGCCCCTTGGGACCGACACACCCAACCTTAGTGTGCTCCTAATATCGGCGTGCCCCAATCTCTTGGCATCTTCATAATTCAGAAATCCCTGTTGGTTCTAATCTATATACTTTATCTACTCTGATCTCATCTTATCATCATAAGTTGACCCAGGTTCAAATTTAACAAGCTCCCAACAAAATCCCTCTAAAACTATCGACCCTCCTGGTATACCTGAAGGTAGAGCAATACACAGAGTGCACTGTGTAGTCTCACCCAAGATAGTTCTATGGGTGGATGCAATGCTCAAACACTTGCAGCCTGGGAATAAGTGTGGATCTACGATTGTACCTTGTAATATTTATTTATTTAGTCTAACATGTTAATTAATCAGTCACTCTTACTCATGCATGTGGAATATCATATCTAACTAGTTCCTTCATTCATTCATCTACCATTTAATCATTAACAACAATGGAGATGCATAACATTCAATCACATAAAACAAGTTTTACCGTGGTTCACCCCCCCTGGGCTACGTCCACAATGTGTTTTCTTCTGTGACTGTCTTAATATTTTCTAGAAGGGACATTGTCCTTTATCACTGCTTGACATCTGCCATTGCTTCGTGCAATTTTTCTTCCTTTCCTTGCATCCCTTGTAGGCTCCCATCTTTTAAAATTTGAGTCCATAGCTGGCCACTTTTCTCCAACGGGTCTTCCACCTTATGTATATTATGCACGATGTTTTCTGTAGTTTTTTTCGTGTCTTTCTCTCTTTGCACTCGGACTACTAGAGGAGTCGTAGGTACTGCGTGCTCCTCCAGTTCCTTGCTCTGCTCTTTATATTGTTGTAGAGTCTACGCTATATTTTTATCTAATACTCCGAAGATGTTTCCTCCAATACTGTCTCATCTGATATAGCTTGAAATACTGTGTTTATCTGGGTCTCCATCTGGTCCACTTTTTGTTACACTATCTCTTTCCTCTGCCCTTCCTGGCTTATGGCTTCCTTCAGTGCCATATTTTCTTCCTGCGCTAGTTGTAGATTCGTCGTGCCAGACGTTTCTCTGGATTGAATATCTTGTGTGATGCTAACATGTAACTTATATAGTGCTTGTGTTGGTATCTTGGGCATCTCCAAGTCTAATGTTTCGATATCCTTCACGAGCTTTTGCGTCGTTTCCTTATCGATGAACAACATGTCTGGTGTTATGATAAATTTAACACTTCCTTGTACTGTGATTTGTATTGTTTCTTTGATCGGTGCTCCTTCTCTTAATAGCATCGGTTTATCCTTTTGTTGTTGTTCCGCTCTAATCCTCAACTATTCAAACACAGTTTTTACTTCTTGTACATGTTCCAAAATTGACGTTCTATGGTTTTCTGCATTTTCCCATACTTCTGACAGCCGATCTTCTATTGTTGTGGCTATCTGTTCTACGTCATCTTTTGTCGGTGACGTTTCCATTTGTTTCTTGTGGGCCTTTTCTTTCTTCGTGGTGCCACTTACTTGTGTCATTGTTCTCTTTATTTGGGCATCTGGCTACTCATATGCTTTGGCCATCTGTGTATCCATGCCAGTGTCCTGATCAAATTCTTCATCCATATTTATGTCTTGTGCCTCTGTCTACCCATCCTCTGTACTCACCTATCCTATTGGTCCTCTTGGTCCCTGCTTTGTATCCTTGGACCCTGTGTCGAACCACGCTATGATGTCTTTTGTGTCCTAGTCTTCTTTTGAATGGATTTGTTGGCCCGCCCTACCCCTATGGTTGTTTTATTTTGTGGGGTAGTGTCATTCCTTCTTGTCTATTGCGCGGGGAGTGTGTTGTCATGTGTCTGGACTTGTACTGGTGGCATTGTGCTTTGGATTTATTTTACTTTCCACTCCTCGGGCCACTCTTGGACCTCCATGTGGATGTCCTACATCATCATGCAACACTTTAGTTGAAACCACTCCTTGGTGGGATCCTTCTTTGCCTATAGCCACATGTTATGGCAAGATGCACAGAAATTGGATATCTATCCATACTCCTAGAAAATTTCTGGTGAGATCCTCCATGTCTCTGTCACATTATTCTGAATCTCTGTTAAGTATTGCACGAACATGTCATTATTGACTTTCTTTACCTTGGGATCCATGGTGCTTCACAGCGACTTGTAGTACGTTGCGCGACATTTGCCTATCCTAGTGAGGAACATCGTATACATTGGTTCATGCCACCCTATAAGTGCAATGAGGATGAGTAACCACGAATAGTAGAACTCAGAGCCCCAGTCTTGCACATCTTTATAGTCCTCTAGGAATGATTTGAGTAGGTACGGGGCCCAACTCATCGAGCTCCCCTTTGTGCACTGCACCACAGCTGCTACTACTCCTGCGGGCAATTCTTCTTTTTTCCACTTGCACATTAATTTTCAACCGAGCAATTTGGTTGCAAACCGAGTTGCAGGATCATTTATGTCATTGATCCGGATTCCCATTGTTCCCCCGCTCTGCATTGTACTTCGCTTTAATCTCATCGGAGATGGCCTTTGCCCGAGTCTTGTCATCTAGGTATTTCTTTGGATTCTCCCCATCTGTGGGTAAGCCCTGTAATCTTTGTGATGAGGTCAACATTGATCGATACTGGCATGTCCATCCATAGGATGCCTCTGTGCACCCTTGCTAGCAACTGTATAACACATGCATTTATGCATTTTCCCTGCCCGAAGTGCGGTATGTCTAAGAGATTCATGATACCTGTGTTGTATAGGCCTAGGATCCACTGTGCAGGATCCAATAGTGGTGCACCTGATGGGTCCTCTCCCCTGCTCTCTAGGTAGCTTTGAGCTTCCAAATATAGGAACTTTGTGGCATCCAAAACATCGTGGTCGGAGTATTTAAGGTCGTCGACTCCTCCTACCATGTTAACCCTAGTTTTCAATTCCTTGGGAATTTTCGACATTTCTATACTTAGCTCTGCATGGGTTTGTTGTACACCCTGTGTGTTGGTTTCTGCTCGCCTCTTATTTTCCCCTTGTGTGGATGATACTCCCCCCTCTTTTTTGGTTTCCTGCTCTAGTTTTGACTCCAAGCCTTGCTGTGTGGATTCCATGGCCGGTTATGCTCCTTGTGACCCTTTTTCCCTGGATGTGGTGGGTTTCGTCTGCATGGCATCCTCTCCTAGCAGCTCGGGCTCCTGTGTGGATTCTTGTTCCTCCTCCACATGTAAAGCGGTTTGCTCATATTCTAGTGTGTGGATTTCATCCACATCCACCATTGTTGTCATCTCGCTGGTTCTGCCTTGTGGTCCCCATGTAGTACTCTAGGTGCTTCACCCAATTCAGCTTGGTGCTCCAACCCGCGGTGGTGACATGGTGGTTAAATTCAACCAAATATCTCTCGATTTGTTGGTTAATAGTCAAATTCCACACTTCGACCATTCTTTCTCTCGACTTGGCATTTTTCTACTTAGCCAAAATCACAATGGGTCGGTTTTCCCCCCTCTTTCTGACTTTATAGCATGTTGAGGAAATGTCAGTTGTGTCGCATTGATACTTCTTGCTTTTTTCCCCTTTTTGTTATGCTTCCTACGCACTGTACCTTTTTACTCTTTGAACCGATCTTTTGTGTGTCGTGTTTTTCGAACGCTGGCTTTCTTTCCACACCCCATTCCGTTTTCCCAGTCTTGTTCTGTCGAGGTTCTCCATGTGCGTTGAATTCTTCTCTTTCTTCTTTTTTTTTCGCGGTAGCGTTCTAAGTGTTAGGAGGTCTATTCTCCCTATACAGCTTCAGTCAACTCCCATTGATCATTCCTCTAAATTATGTACCTCCTAAATCTTTCAATTTTACAGCTCCTCCATCTATGACAGTCTTTACTTCATATGGTCCCAACTAGTGTATTCTGAATTTTCCTAGGTGCTGAAGAAATTTATTGACGTACACCAAGACTATGTCTTCTTCTTTGAAGCTCTTCCTTTTTATATGTCTKCCATGTCATGCTTTGTCCATTGCTTTATGTACTTCTTGGTGGAATCCTGCTAGGATTCTATCTTCTTCCATCTCCAGCAATTGACTTAGCCTTTMTTGAACTTCGTCATGTTCTGTCATGTTGGTGATTGATGCTACACGCAAGCTAGGTACAAAAAATTCTAATGGCACCACTTCTTATTGTCCATACACAAACCTGAATGGTGTCTATCYTGTCAACTTTTTKCATGTAGTCCTCTATTCCCATAGTACTATTGGTATCTTCAAGTCCCAATCGTCCATGTTGACATTGCAGATATTTTTCAATGCATTCTCTCGAATCTTATTAAAGGCTTCCACTATTTCGTTTGCTTGAGGGTGATATGGTGTACTATTTTGATGATAGACTTCAAACTCCGTGGYCATAGCCCTAATTGTAATTTTAATGAAGTGAGTTCCTTGGTCACTCATTATAATCCTTGKGCATCCAAATATAGTGATCACTTKCTCAAACAACAAGTGTGTTGTTGTCTCTACGCTACAATATTTTACTAGTGTTTCTTTTGCCCATCTCATTAGATACTATGTCACATTAATGATATACCTTGCTCCTGACCTTGTTGTTGGTGGGTTAATTGGTCCCACAAAGTCTAGTTCCCATTTTTCAAAATCCTGCAAGGTTACTTGTGGTCTTAGGGGTATCTCATCCCATCTATTAGATTTACCAACCCTCTAACATATGTCACATCTCTGGAAGTAGTCCTTTTCATCTCTGTGAATGGTCATTCACCATAGTCATGTGCGCAATACCTTCTGCGTGGTAGCTTTTCCTGCATAATTCCCTCTTGTTATTCCCTCATGGGCCTCTGCTAAAATCCTAGGTATTTCATGTTCTAGTACAGATATTCTCAAGATGCTATCTACACCCATCTTATATAAGTTTCCTACAATCAATTGATAGTCGGCAGCTTAGACTACCAGATTTTTCTTTTACGCAATTTTGAATTCTTGTGGCACGGTCCCTGTACTCAAGTATTGAATGATGTTAGCAAAATATTCATCAGCTACTTTGACTGAAAATAAATGTGCATCAGGGAAGTTGTCTTCTAAGTTTGTGGGTTCCTCTCCATTAGTGATCCTTGATGGGTGATCAGGCCCTACATTCAGCTTCCCTGGATTGACTATTACTTCAAAATCAAATTCCTGGAACAACAATAACCATATACAAATTCTCCCCCCCAAAACTTGCTTATTGACTAGGTATTTAAGAGCTGAATGATATGTAAACATCTTGAAATGTTTACCCAGTAAGTAATGTCTGAACTTCTGGAGTGCATAAACCATAGCTAGGCCTTCTCTTTCTGTGTTATTGTAATTCTACTTTGACTCTGACAGTTTTATGCTAGCAAATGTTATAGGATGTTCCAATTCCCTTGTTCTTAGTTGTGCCAAAATAACTCCAAGTGTTATAGTTGATGAATCTACATGCACATGAAATGTTTTTTCCCAATATGGGAATACTAGTATTGGTCTTGTTACCGTATTCTCTTTTAGAGTGTCCAACCCTTGTTGACAGGCCTCATTCCACTGAAACTTGTTATCTTTACTCAATAGTTTCTCCATTGGTGCAGTGATCTGCGCATACCCTTTTATGAATTTCCTGTAGTAGCATGTGTGTCCCAATGTTKCTCTCAACTGACATACTGAATTTGGTGGTGCTAAATTAACAATCACTACAATCTTGGCAGGATCTACTAGCAAGCCTTGTTTGCACACTATATGGCYCAATAATATCCCAAAAGGTGTCCCAAAGATGCACTTCTTGATATTTAGTGATATATGACACTCTCTGCATCCTTCTAACATCAGCCTTAATACCTCTACATGGTCCTTCAGCGGATTGTATATTGTCCAATCATCTAGGTATACTTCTAAAAATTGATGGATGAATTCTTTAAAAGAAGCTATGACTACTCTTGACAATATAGTTGGTGCATTCTTCAGCCCAAAAGGCATCACTGTATACTGGTAGGATCCCCATTCTATGGAAAAAGTGGTCTTGTACCTATATTATGGGGCTATCTTTATTTGATGGTAACATGAGAATCCATATGTGAGTGAGTATGCTTCTTGGCCTCCTACATTCTCTAATACCTCATCTATGAAAGGGGTAGGGAAAGGGTCATGAAGGAAAGCATAATTCATCTTCCTCAGGTCAACACATATCCTTATCCCTCCTTGCTTCTTCTCTTGAACTACCATAGGGATGACCCATTCAGATTCGTTCACTGGTTCTATGATTTCGACCTCCAACATCCTGTCAATTTATTCTTTTACTTTCTGCTTATATATTGGGTTCAGTCTATATGATTGTTGTCTAACTAATCTAGCCTCATATTTGAGGGTACCTTCATCTCTCCTAGCTCTCTTGCTATGCCTTTCATTTCTATAAAATTTGTTGGGAACAGGTCACTATACTCGCACAGTAACTCTGTTATGATTTTTGTTGTTTTCTCATCCCAATAGTCTCCAATGCTGGCCATTTTGGGATTCTCAATTGTCCCAATGTTCACTTTCTTCACCTTGATCAGCGCAGCAAAAACTTCTAATTCCATAGGTGGGCCTTCCACCTCTCCTTCTTGTATGTAGGTGATTGATTATTTTCTGTTCTAATTTCTCCTCTACCTCTGAGTTACATCTTTCTAGCATATTTTGCAAAATTTTAACAGATGATTGGTCATTTAATAACTTAACACAGGAGTGCAGAAAAGCCTTTATGGTACCTACTTGTCCTAGAGGTTGTGCTTCATTAGTATGATCTAGTAATGAAGGAATATCATAGGTTGGTCCGTCCTGAGTATGCTACGCAGTTGATGTAGATGCAATGTCTGGCTTCAAGAATTATTGTCTGGCTTGTTGGAATATCCCCTTTTTGTTTTGCACATCAAACTGCTTCTGTGGTTCAACATTCCTCTTCACCCATTGGTGTTGTGTTGGATCTTGTCTTACTACGTTATTTATGTCTTAGTTCCTCCACACATAACTATGTTGATATTTCTTCTGCCATCCCTTGCTTCCGCAGAAATCCACTAAACATTTTGATTGTTCTGATTTCTCTATTGGATCTTTCCCAATAGTGTTGGATAGTCTTATGTGTCATGATCTGATGCACGACAATAATACATGTTGCAGTCGGAAGTGGGCATTCTCTTGCATAGTGTCATGGTTGTTGACAGTTGTGACATACCACCGGTCCTCTACCTCTTCCAAAGCCTCCTCTGCCTTGTCCTCCACCTCTATATCTAGCTCAATCTCCTCGTGGTGTGTCGTACTGGGGTGTCTGGTTATATTGTGTGGGATTATACTGTGGTTGCACGGTATTGTACTGCAGCTGCACAATTTTGTATTGTTGTGGTGCTATGTTAAATGGGTCTGGTACTTGGTTGAACTGTGGTGCAACTTGCCCTGTCATCATCTCTTCCTGTACCCTATTGGTATTTGATGTTTGTTTCCACATCAACTCCAGTGTCCGACAATCCTTGTCATCATGGCCTAATGACTTGAAAAAGTTGCAATATGAACTCTTAGGCATTGTCTGGTTTTTTCATCATTGGACAATGATAGGTATCATTCCTCTGTGTCTTACAGATCTCACACCATAGTCCTCCTGATGGAAAAGGGTTTGGCAGTCCTATTTCCATGTACTACGTGAATGTTGGGCATTAATTCTTGTGGTGTCCTTATGTCCTACATGTGGTACACCAAAAAACTTCGCATTTGTCCTTACCCCTGTTCTAGTTTAGTTGAAATGTTAAGTTCTTCAGATCCTCCTTCAGCTCCTCTATGGCTAGATCTGTCATTTGATATTGGTTCTCTTCCAATTGTAGGGCTTCCTTCAGAGCCTCTGCATGAGTTTGAAACTTATGTTGTCTCAAAGGATACTTCAAGTGTGGTAGCAGGGAATTGACAAATAGATGCCTATGTGGCATGTCTTTCATGACCTATTTTATCTTCCCCTTCAATCATTTGAATCTCTGGTCAATCTCCCACACATATTCTCGTGGTTTCTGTCTGATCTCTATCATTTAATTCATGTATTGATCCTTTGAGCTAGGTTTTTGGAATTTATTTATCAATAGCTTCTTGATATCCACAATCTTTATGGCTATCCCTAGTGGAATGTTTGTGGCATGTACCAATCCAATGTGCGGTCTCTTAGCATGAAGGATAACTACGCAAGTTTAGTGTCCTCATATTTCATTTGTTTTTCTTCCTAGATATTTTCATAAATGAACAAGTGCTTCTCAGGGTACTCCGATGCCTCTCCCTTGAATTCTGGTAATTTGATGGTGGGATCGTGTCTTTCCATCCTAAATGTTGAACTAATACCTCTGCATGGTGTAGATACCTGGATACCACTTCCTGAACTAGCTCCTCCAATTTTTTCTCCTTGACTAAATGTATTTCATGTTGCCTTCCTTCTGAAATTCGGTTGTCTAAATGGTGGCGTTCTTATTAGTGTATTAGTCGCACATGGGTTTATGGGTTCCACACTCACACTGATATGGATAGGAGTGTTTCCTTTTTTTCCTATTCTTGGACCTCTTGTCTTCCTTTCGTATTTCACGTGCAGCATTTCCTCAATCTTCTCCACAGTCTGGAGATCCTCTACATCTTATTCATCACTTGCCAAGCCTTCCCTCCCCGCTAGGTCTCTCTTCTTGTTGTTCATCTTATATTGGTAGGGTAATCCACTGCGCATTCTTCCAGTTGTTGCCATGATCTGCTTGATCTGGTCTTCCCCTATCATGATTGGATCCAAGGCCTCCTCCTTCTTTCCTCTATCCATTTCTTCCTCCATTTCTATGTCTCTTGTCAGTGCTTCCCCCCTTCCCCCATGCACGCAGGGAAGTTTAGATGTTTGAGTCCGTTGTCACTACACCCTTGTTATATAGTAATATCTTAATGGAAGTATACAATGATCAGATATACCTACCTCAAGGTCTCTTCAGGAACTCTTGCTCTATTGCGTTGTAAGACTTTGCAATATCTACTGCAAATTCTGTGATAAATCCTTCAACAATGTTGTCTAGCCATAAATCTACTACGCGCAAAAATTTATGGTCAACTTGTTGTAAGTGCACGATCTCTGTAGGATTCCACTCTAGTTGTATGATTCGATTTGTAGCATGGTTGTCTTTCAACCTCAATATCCACTACTGCAATATATGCGGGAAATCAGAGAAAAATACTTCTTGCAAGTCGTTGAATAAGTAATTGTCCAGGTATTTGCGTGGTTTTAACTTCGAGTTTCTGTTATCTTTCTACGCAAAATCCAGCTCCTTTTTTTTCAACCAGCTCTCGATCTCTCCCTTTGTTGGGTTCCACGGTCTCAACATCCCCTTTTATATTCTCATGTTTTTGTCCCCATTTATGATATTCTTTTTACGCTTCTTCAACTGATCTTAATCACTCAATCCCATTATGTTCTAACTGGCAACGAAACCATTTGTTGGTTCTAATATATCTACTTTATCTACTTTGATCTCATCTTACCATCATAAGTTGACCCAGGTTCAGATTTAACAAGATCCCAACAAAATCCCTCTAAAAATATCGTCCCTCCTGGTATACGAGAAGGCAGTGCAGTACAAAGAGTCATTGCGCAGTCTCACCCGAGATTGTTCTATGGGTGGTTGTAATTCTCAAACGCTTGCATCCTAGGAATAAGTGGGGATATGCGGTTGTACCTCGTAATATTCATTTATTTAGTCTAACATGTTAATTAATCACTCACTCTTACTCATGCTTGTGGAATATCAGATCTAACTAGTTCCTTCATTCATTCATCTAGCATTTAATCATTAACAACAAAGGATCTGTATAACATTCAATCACATAACATAATTTTTAYCRTGGTTCACCCCCCTAGGCTACGTCCACAAATATTTGTCTCTCAAACTCTTTTATTATGTCTCAGCAATAGATCACGTCGTKTGTGTTTACAGTCTTGGATCTTACAATCTCAACAGGCTTCCTGATCCCTATGAGGTTGACTAGATCACACCAGGCTCCTCAGCCTCTGATCTAACCCTCAGRATCAAGTTGTTTGACTCTTCTCTAGCTCACTAGCTTACAAAAATGTTGTAGTTCTACCCTCTATCATTCTTCTCTATGTCTCTCTCGGTCTCTCTCTCTCTCTCTTAGACYTCCTATGTGCTACTTATACATACTCTTGGCTTAACAACCATTACAATATCATGCAAAAACCCAAACCCTAGTGTAGMTAGGTCTCCCTTGCATGTGTTCCGCGCATKCTTCCCTCGCACGTGTTTCTTTTCCTTCCAGCTGTATTTTCTTCCACTTCATGCTTTTCTCTCCAAAAATGTCCTTTTYGCCAAAATGGGCCTTCGCCCAACAATCCCCTTGATGCATTTGTATTCCCAAGGCATCCACTTTCCCAAMTTAAGTGTTGGAGCAACCCCAAGTTTCRTCTCCTTGAGGACTTGGGTGAGGGTCTTCACGCCCATCTAGCCAAATACCTTACATCCTCCCCCACCTCAATTCGTTTTCATCCYCGGAAACATACAMAAAAYMTATGATCTCCAAGTTTTGCCTGAACTTATGCCTCCACTATAACAAAGTTTGTTGGAAACCCCAAGTTTCCTTGCGAAGTGGAAACCCCAAGTTTCCACACGACAAACTATATTGCACCCAACTCCGCAGAATCTGTTTCCTGAGTCCATACAGTCACTTCATCCAAATCCAAGGACGAAAGTCACCCAACTAAGTTGCACTTTATTTTTGTGATGTTGTTTCCTTGCTATTTTTAGTTATGATGTTGTTATTGTAGCCTGCTACAATGGACTGTTGCCCTCTTTACTTCAAAATTTCACCTAATTGTTGAACTCCTCATGACTCACTATTGTGATCATACTTCAACCAACTTTTCCATGTCTCCACACATTGCGTGTCTCAATTATTGTATTATTTGGGTGATCAATCCAATTTTTGCGTCCAAGTCTTGATATGTGCCTCCCCATGCCTTAACTTGGTATTTTATGCCATATCTTCGTCACTCTGCCAAACTCCAAATACTAATGCAAGTGTCCACCTTTGCCTCACTATTGTTTCCATCATCCAATATTCGTCAAGGAGGTCATCCAAAATGTCTAAGTGTTTCACATTGAGCCTATTGGTGTGTTTGTACTCTTGACCCCCTTGTCATGTTGTTGTTCTCACCCAAGTCGTGAACTAGTTGAATGGCCAGTCCAACCATCACACTCCTTGAGACTGCACACCCTCATGAAAAAATGGGTCACTTCCTTTTGTAATTTGGTTCATCCACACAACCCTCATACCAAGGAAAGGTCACCCCTCACCTTTCTGCATTATGAAGTCACCCTGAAACAACACCTTCTATGAAAACTTGACTACACTTTCCACCTCATGGAACAGTTAGCCAATATTTACACTAAGAACTACACGTCCACCCTTCCTTTGCCTCATTACTTCATCACATGTCCATGTTGTTGCATCTACCTCTCTATTCCTTTGAATGGTTAGGCTTCACCCTCAACCATGTTTCCCTAAAGCAAGAGAAATGCCCATGTCCAAGTAATATCTTCATGTTGCAACCTATTTGTCCACACAATCCTCAAAACTAAGGAAATTCCTCAACTCACCTTCTTCTATCAAGTCACCTCTCTGCAACTCAACATCAGCAATGAGTGTGGCCAACATGGATACACTCCTTAAATTTTCCAACGAGTTGCGCAAAGTGCTCCAAGTCTAATAAGTCACCTCAAATAACTTCCATTCCTTTGGCACATTCAAACCAATACTCTACCAACCTCAACCAACAACCCCCCCTGGATCTCTGAGTCTTGGCACATTCATACGCAAGTCACCAAGGTGCATTATGCCTCATTCAATTTGCCATACCAAAGGCAAGAGAACACCACATAAGTCACTTGGTCTATGTCCTACACATTTAGTTTCACTGCCAACAATTCTTGTTCGAGTTCCTCGATGACTCCATTTGTCTCCTAGAACGATACTGCCTTGCACCTACTGCAAGCATTCAACTCTAGCACTATAGTCATGATTGTCAAATCATTGCATGACACAAAAAAATTGGTTGAGGCACAAAACACCAGGGTACCTCACCCATCCTCTCAACTCGGCACATCCAGAACTCACTACCTACTTCACTGCAAAAACTTGTCCAATGTGCCTCATCAAAGAGTAAGGAAAATTCCTCAAGCCACCTCCATGACTGCATCCAAATATTCCTAAGTCCACAATAGTTCTCATCCAAGCGGGTCACCACAAGTTCTCCACACGTTCACCCAATCAAGGTGTCCCAAACTTCTAGAAGACTTCTTCAAATATGCACCACTTGAGGCACCCCCAAGTCTACCGGTTTTCACCACAAAATTGAATTTCATTTGAACCACCAATTCATCTTACTTCCCTTCAAATAACTCACTGCAACACTTAGGAAATGAAAGAAATCAAAACCAACCATACCTTTCCAATGACATCCTTGGTTGCAACCATGTTCTCAGTTTCTTTTCTTAGACCTCCGCTTTCCCAAGAAACTGACTCTTTTTATGAACTCCCCTCAATCACCATCCACAGCTCCACAAATTTGAAATACCTTTGTTGTGATATAAGGCTAAGTCCATCCATCCACTTCATAAATTTTTCTAAGTCCCAAACTTTGCATGTAACCAATCTAACTCGTATCCAATGTATTTCCATCTTCGTAGTTTGATGCTTCTTCTTCAAGGCACCATGCACCCATCGCCCAACTATCAAGTCATATTGCTGCTAACTAACTATTGTAACATTGCGAAGATTCACCTCGTTTGAAGGTTGAGTTCGACCCACTCATCCAACAACCCAACTCAACTCAATTGTTGTTCTCAGTGATGCATGACATGAACACATCATGATGGAAACATGCCCAACCAACTGCCTACTGTAAAGCTACTCTAGGTCTCCCTAGGTCATCCAACACACCCAAGTGCTTCACCTTGCTACAGCCCAAAACTTCTCCACTTTGCAATTACTTTTTCGATCACCCTCTATGTTCACTTATGTGATCACTTTTGCAGTTATATATGTGACAAGTCGTGAAACAAATATTGCATTCAAATTCTATGCCCAAATTCTTGGTTCTCCCAACAAAATTTATGCCTCGTCTCTCCAAGGTGTGCACAATAGGTCCAATATTGACTTCCATCATACATCAAATTGATCAAGTATGTGACCAAACTTCCTCTGTTATCAAGTCTACGACAAGTTCTGCGATGAGTTTTGTGATCGCCCACCCTGTCCAAGTGCTTCGTCTCACCACAAACTATGCTCTTGTCCTACACAAGTTGTGTTCCTTGATCAACATTCCACTGCACTATCAACCAAACCTTTGTTGTAAGTCTAATGCACAATATGTGATGAACCAGTTTTCTCCACCGAATGGTTCACCAATTCTACGAACATTCCCACCAAACCAACTTTGAATCTACACCCTATCCATTGTCGTTTTTGCATTAGTAGAGCATGATTCAAGCTCTGATACCATCTATCATTGAGATAGTGGTGATATCTCACCAACCCTTCATCAAAATATACAACGAATAAACTTTGATACCATCTATGGTTGAGATAGTGGTGAAGAGCTCGCCAACCCTTCTCCAAAATCTGCAACGAATTGGCTCTGATACCATCTATCGTTGAGATAGTGGTGAAGAGATCATCAAACCCTTCTCCAAAATATGAAATGAATCCTCTATGATACCATCTATCATCAAGATAGTGGTGAATATATCCCCAATGCTTCTCCATAATCTGCAACGAATTGGATTTGATACCATATCTCATGTCCCCACGGTGTTCCTGGTCGAATCTTGCGATCATGCACCTCTTGAGGGTGTGCAGAACCGTGAAATTTATCTATTGGTTGTTTTTGTGTATCCCTTAGTCTCAGCTTCTTCACATATTTTTCATATTCAAAATCTGAGTTTTATGCTCAAGATATCAAGGTTTTTGTCTAATCGCCAAAAAAAATGCCTTTTTCCATGTGAAACATAACTAAGATCTTCTTGAAACCATGATAATATTTTTGGAACCATTCCTTTTTCTTGGAACTACCCATTTTCTTGGAACCACACTTATACTCATTTATTGGTTCTGTATTTCTTGTTTCCACTCCATATATCTCGTTTCCATATTTCCATATCTCATCTCCAAACTTTGTGTTTCCATATCTCGTGTTTCATCTCACGCTACCCCTTACTTCTTACCCTCTCCTCTCTTCCCTCACTCTGCATTCCCTTACCCCCTTTCCACTCATCCATATCCCCACTCACCCATATTTAACCAATTTTCTCCATCCCCCTTGCTCCAACATGTGGACCTGCAGACATACTCTCCTCTCCTCCTTCACCTTTCTTCCCTCACTTTGCACCACGCTCCCTTACCCCCTCTCCACTCCCTTACTTCCCACTCATTCACACTTAAACTTTCATCATTCTTGTTGTATTATGTTTTCATTTATGTCAATGGATTGATTTCAAAGGATTGATGTCAAGTATTGTCATAGTGATGTGCTTATATCATTAATGTTATTGATTGTTGGATTATGTTTTCATTGATGTATGTCAAAGGTTTGATGTCAAAGGGAGTGGTATCATTGATGTCATTTCATGGTTTATAGGAAGTACCAAATGAATGAACTCCAAATTGGTCCCCTTATGGTGAAATCCCTCATGGGAAGATGCTTTGTGAAGTTCAAATGGTTAAGTGGTTTGGTAGCACCAGTAATGTAAAGTTTGATTGAGGAATAATTTAATGAAGATCAATGAATTTGCAAGTGAGACTATTATATATGGATTTTTCTCGTCATGCCATTTCTGGTGATATGTGTAACGTTACATAACTCCTCACAATTAGAGATTTATGGCCATGTGAAGTTGGATAACCCTCATAAGTTATCTAGAAGCCCCTAGAGGTCAAAGAAGTCAAATTATTCTAGAAGCCCCTAAAAGGTCAAAGAAGTCAAATTATTCTAGAATCTCCTAGAAGAAGTTGACCAGTCAAAGTGGTTAGTCATGGGTTAAGTGGTTGCAATAAGAAAACAATTAAAAATGAATTAGTTGCAATTAGAAGTGGAGAGCTTACTATTTGTGGATAAATTAGTTGTAAGTGGAAAAAGTGGTTAGAAGTGGGTTAGCCCCAAAAGAAGGAAGTTGATTAGGAGATAATCCCTAGAGGAAGATAATTGGAGAAGTATAAATAAGAGAGAAAGGGTCTCTTATGTAGATGAATATTTGGAGAATATTGAAGATCTATTTTTGGTGAAAGGTTCATTGCAGGTACTTATGGATGCATCAGAAGTTCCATAATTCCGAGGCACCAAGGAAGTTTGATAGTGAAAGTTTCAATGGTTCAAAAAACCCTAGTTTTCTGAAGTAGTACACGAGATGTAGTGGAAGAGGTCACGTGCATATGTGGGCTGTAGAAGGAAATGATGCATACATATGCATGATGAAGAAAGAAAGGTTGTGTATACATGGAAAGGACATGAAAATAATAAGTGTTGGTGCCAGGTTCCTGAAGTCTGAAGCAAGTTCTCACGATATCATTCTACAGGTTCAGATCTACTACAGAAGTTCCGGTATGCTTATATGTTGTCTTGATGCTTAGAACTACTCATGGTATGGTGAATGCTTGAAGAATTCATGGTATGGATGTTATGAGATTTGGATATGGTATATGTTGGTTGGTTGATTGAGTGAGCAACACTCTCATGTTTGGTATAGCTTTGACATGGTAGAGGGATATCTATGTTATATGATGATGGATATATGAGAGACATGCATAGGATTCTTTGTGTGGATGTTATGATGTTTGGATA
>JASDQU010308357.1:104628-118932 GCA_032191745.1 Picea mariana | reverse complement strand
GATACAACCTTTTGATCCATTTACTGAATTTGGTTCGATACTGAAATATGACTGTCACTGTTCCTGGAGAAATTGATACACTCAATACCTCCAGCATCAAGATGTGTAAATGAATAGACATAAGCAAGGCATCCTCAATGAACATGCTTTTGACATGTACTGCAAATCGTCCAGCCAATGTCATCTGAATATATAGGCATTTGATACTTCCTCAGCTAACTCATGCGTTTTTTTGTTTTGTCCTTTTGTGGATTTTGAGAATAACCAATCTACACACCGTTAGTATAAATTTCGACTGCAACCATAGAACTATGGTGAAGAGATTTCTTCTTAGTTGATCCCTGATGCGAACCGCACTTTTTGCTGCAATTACTCAATAATTTTTCAAAGCCTTTTCAACCGGTGGTAATGCCCCCAATCCTCAAGATGCATTTTTAAGCCTCAATAGGATCCCCAAGAATTTGAGCAATTCGAAGGGTTTCTTTAAAATCTTCAAATTCTTTCCGTGGATCCTGAAGCCTGAGGTATTTCTTTCCTTTTTTTAGCTTTTACATCATCTCATCTCTTCTCGTATCAGTTGTTTCTTCCATCCCAGGGAAACGACCAACTAGAGCATAGGTCAAGCTGGTGCATATGACTCTATTCGGGTTTGCCTTTTAAATGCCATATTTATTTGGCGCAACTGATTGTTTAGTCGCTCAAGTTCAAATCTTTTTTGTCTTGCAAATTAATCTTGGCAAAACATGCTTGAAACTTGGTCATTCCACACTAGAATTTGATACCAATTAGCATTCTCTTCGACATTGGGAAACCATATTGACATATGGATGCTCTCTTTATAGCATTTAGTATCCATTCTTGGGCGCTCATACCTGGGCGTGAACCTGGCACCTTCCTGTCGACTTTTCGGGCACTTGAAAACTTCATCGAACATCTGTGAATTCGACAGATGGCTACTATGCTCTGCGTTTTATTTATATGAAGGGTTGATATCCCACATTGATAAGGATAAAGACATAATTTTCCTTTATAAGTTCCAAGGGTCTCATGGTTTTTAGACGTACTGTGCACAAACGAAACCTTGTAGGATTCTGTTTCTCGACGGCTTGGCGTTTGGCGATGGGCTTTGTGTTATGTGTTGGTGTTTTTGGCTCGTCAGCTGTGGACTTAGATAATTAGAGATTGGGCCTGTGGGCCCAATATTGTTTTGGCCAAATACAAAGCACGTGGAAAGATAAAAGGACAGAAAGAACCTTTATTGGCTTAGATAATTAGAGATTGGGCCTGTGGGCCCAATGTTGTTTTGGCCAAAATACAAAGCACGTGGAAAGATAAAAGGACAGAAAGAACCTTTATTTCTTCACATATAAAATTTTGTTCAGTCACCCCCCCTTTTTGTTCAGATTTTAAAACATAATAAATACATAGGACGTGGAAAGATAAAAGGACAGAAAGAACCTTTACTTCTTCACATATAAAATTTTGTTCAAGTCACCGTCCCTTTTTTTCAGATTTTAAAACATAATAATGGTATTAGTGAGTTTAAGCGATAAAAAAAACTGCATTCCCATGTGAAGAAAATAAGTTCTTAAGCGGTTATAAAGTCTTAATGAGGCGTGGTTTTTGCAGACTCTGATAGGAGCTTTGACACCTATAGTGTAGACCAGAACAAAGATTGGGAGATTTGGCAAAAAACCGACAATAAGAGATAATCAAGGATTAATGTGGTGCATACCTCCCTCCTCTCGAAGAGTTGAGCGACCTCCCGATCTAAGATCTTCTCAAGACTAAATTGAAACAGTCTTCGATTCCCTGTTGGAAACTTTAATAATACAATCCACAGGTCTTTGCAAAACTCCACTTGTGTGCACAAGCACTAAGAGCAATTCTTCTCCACGTGACCACGCCTTGTGACCACATGATTTTCCTAAAATGTGCATCATGATTCCGCGTATCGACTATATGGGTCAACCGATTCTCTGTACTTCGAACTCTTGAGTCCCTAAATTCCGACAAGGGCCTAGCGCATGCTAGCTCCTCCCTTATCCTTCATCCATATGATCTTTTGCTATGACCTGGGACCAATCCTTTCGAGCGCATTGGGATTTTGTGTATCGGGAACTCCCGATGCGATTCACCTTCGTTCTCTCAATCCTCCGATATCAAAAATTGTGAAATATTCGGATCATATCAACGGTCCACACTAGCTCTCCAGCCAACGTCTGCGATAAAATCGCAATTACAGGTTTCGTGAGTTCTCACAACTCCACCCTTTGACCTTTCCACTCTGCGAGTCAGTGAAATGTTGATCTCTTGCCACGTGTCCCCTCTCAATGGACGGTCCTAATGATTTCGAGATTTCACGTTTCGAGGTTTCGTGAATTTCACTTTGCTTCTTCCAAATCCTTTGGTTTTGTGAAATTCAGATAACTCCTCGCAATTAACCAGTGTGCCACTTCTCCGAGATCTAACGACTTGAAATATTTCGGCTCCTCCTGAATGGATCTTGACCCTCGATCTTATCCAAACTTCAAAATTCTTTTATGATGGATTTCTCCCGCTCAATCCTCCATACTTATTCTTTCTTCGAACTTCAATTTTCTACGCTCCACCTTTGAGTACTTCAACTCTTCAAAACCTAGAAATTTTTCTAAGTGTTTCTTCTCGAGACTTAAAACCACTACTCCTCCTGAGCTTATGGTAAATAAAACTTAAATCTCGTCCCTAGCACACACACTTGCACTCTATGTCTTTTTCAAAAGACTTTCTGAAAATCTCCTTTAACTGTCAACTATCTTTCATATGCTTTGTTTTCATCTTGTCACTTGAGTTTCTTTTGGAGTGTTCTAGAATCTGAGTTAGCCAATATTTAATCTTTGAATGAATCTTATTTCTGTGCACCTAAGAATATTGTAGAATTCTATTCATCTCAGATTGTAGTAGATCTTTGTACGTATCAGTTCTAAACATTTAATATGGACATTATCCGAGGTTTTAGAAACCAGACTCTACATTTGCATTGGTCAAGAGAACTTCTAGTTTCTAGATTCAATCTTTCTTCCTTGGCGTTTGCAACAAATCTCTCCCTGTGCTTCTTTCTTGTTGAACAAAACAATTTTCTACATCGAGAGTAACAATGACACTGTGATTGTATTTAATTTTGATCTCACCATCATAGATTGTGACAATGATCCCTGGGTCATGGAGCATCTCAGAGCCACTCAACTTTTCTGGTTTCTGCTTCCCACTCTTTCATGGAATACTCTCATGGTAAGCAATTATTATTAGTTTTTCCAACTCTGACAAATTGAAGTATAAATCCTCTCCATATAGAAATGATAAGAGAAATCAAATTTTCCTTATCCATGGGGTGAGTGATGCTAATATGTTCTTCGTAACAACTATTTTTCAAGCCCATGGCCTCCTCAAATACTTCATTGAAATTATGATAGACCCAACATTTGTCAATGAGATTGGAATATTGAGGATACGGCCTTTTCATCCATTTACTAAATTTGGTTCGATACTGAAATATGACTGTCACTCTTTTGGGAAAAATTGTTACACTCAATACCTCTAGCATCAGGATGTGTAAATGAATAGATAGAAGCAAGGCATCCTCAATGAACATGCTTTTGACATGTACTACAAATCCTTCATCCAACATCATCTGAATATATAGGCATTTGATATTTCCTCAACTAACTCATGTGTTTTTGTGTTTTGTCCTTTTGTGGATTTTGCGCATAACCAGTCTAGACACCGTTAGTATAAATTTTGACTGAAACCATAGAACTTTGGTGAAGAGATTTCTTCTTAGTTGATCCCTGATGCGAACTGCACTTTTTGCTACAATTACTCATTACTTTTTCAAATCCTTTTCAACTGGTGGAAATGCCCACAATCCTCAAGCTTCCTTTTTAAGACTTAATAGGATCCCCAAGAATTTTATCAATTCGAAGGGTTTCTTTAAATTATTCAAATTATTTCTGTGGTCCCGAAGCCTGAGGTATTTCTTTCCTTTTTTTAGCTTTGACATCATATCATCTCTTCTCGTATCAGTTGTTGCTTCCATCCCATGGAAATGACCAACTAGAGCATAGGTCAAGCTGGTGCATATGACTCTATTCGGGTTTGCCTTTTAAATGCCATATTTATTTGGCACAACTGATTATTTAGTCACTCAAGTTCAAATCTTCTTTGTCTTGCAAATTAATATTGGCAAAACATGCTCGAAACTTGGTGATTCCACACTAGAATTTCATATAAATTGGCATTGTCTTTGACACTGGGAAACCATATTGACATATGGATGCTATGTTTATAGAATTTAGTATCCATTCTTGGGCGCTCATACCTGGGCCTGACCCTGGCACCTTCCTGTTGACTTTTCGGGCACATGAGATCTTCACCGAACATCTACAAATTCGACAGGTGGGTGCTATTATCTACGTTTTATTTATATGAAGGGAGGATATCCCACATTGATAAGGAAACAAAACCTTTTAGGATCCTCCTCCTCGACGACTTGGCGTTTGGCACTAGGCTTTGTGTTATGTGTTGGTGTAGGTGTTTGGCTCGACAACTATGGGCTTGGATAATTAGAGATTGTGCCTGTGGGCCCAATATTTTTTTGGACAAAATAGAAAGGCTGAGGAAAGCTAAAAGGCAAAAAAGAACCTTTACGTTTTCACATATAAAAAAAATTTCAAGTCCCCCCCCCGCCCCTTTTTATATTTTAAAGCATAATAATGGTATTAATGGGTTTATGCGATAAAAAAAGATTCACTCCCATCTGAAAAAAATAAGTTCTTAAGAGGTTATAAAGTCTTAACGAGGTGTTGTTTTTGGAGACTCTGATAGGAGCTTTGAAACCTATAATGTAGACCGGGACGAACCTTGGGAGATTTGGCGAAAAACCAACAATAAGAGCTAATAAAGGATTAATAAAATAATATGGAGGATATGGGAACGACAAAAGACCGTAGAATTTCACAAATCTTGCACAAAATTTGGTGAAGAACTTTAAATTTTAATGGTGCACATTTGAGTTCTAACACTGGCTCCAACTGGGATGGAGGCCTCCATGTGAGGCTCCAAGAATCTAGCAATTCCAGTCGCCTTATCCATTGGGCTATGGAGTCATCTTTGTAAAAAACCTCTAAAATTTTCCAAAAATTGCAACTTATTCAAACAACTAACTGATAAACCTGCTGCAAATGAAAGGAAAACAAATGCTTAGGAAACGAGCTTATTTCCTACGCTACCCTACAACTAACAAGATATGCTACTTGGTCAAGTAAAATCACATTTCCACAACAACCATTCAAGTAATTTGTTGACTGAGATGATATCATCCATACCACTGATCAATAAATAATGACATAAATATAGCAATAGTGATATAGAGTCTTTCATAAAACAAGACTCACCCATGAACGTCGGTGAAATAATGAAATCTGAAATTTTAAGAAACTATGAAACATAAGACTCTAATAAGGCTGCAAATGGATCCTTAAAACCAAGATCAGAAGCATGTTGATCCACAGAAAATAACTTCTCATCCATGAGTGCCTCTCTGCTTGCAAATAGATAACCTTCTTATTCCCTTGTGAGCAATTCTTGATCATAAAAAATGGCAGTCTCTTCATTTTTAGCATGATGATCACAAGATAATGGTAGAATAGGTTTTAAATCACATTGATAATGATCATCTAGGAACATATAATTAGCTATGCAATCATCAGTTACTATATGCTCAACACGTTTTGAAAACTAATCATAATCTTGACATGCATCCCTGTCCATAGAAAAATATGCAAATACTAAAGAATCTTGATCCAAAAGTAAAACATACTCATAGTCTTGCTTCTCCTCTTGTGCATGCAGATTTTCAAAATATGATTGATCTCAAATACTCTTTCAATCCTGGATGTTCTCTTCGACTCCTTCAACATCTTCAAATATGCATCTTAAAGATGAATATTTCCTTTCTCTTAGGAGAAGGACAAGATCCGAATGCTGACCCATTTCATAGTACACCATGGAAGCAGTCTCAGAAGGTCGGATTTCCACTGGCATGCTATGATAAACATTGTAAAATCTCTTATTGAAGACAACCAAGGCTTCTTCTTCCCCTCTCCTCAAAGCATTAAGATCAACCAAGTATTAATCAAGGGACTTGTTCTCACTCCAACACTTTAAAAAGGCATTGCATAGCTCGATCCAAGAACCAATAGAATCGACTCCCAAACCTTTAAACCACACAACAACATCTCCAAACAAATATTTGGAGAAGAACCTCAGTATAACATCATCATGTACTATCTCAAACTGATCAAAAAAGTTCTCAAAGTCTTCCAAATGGCTCTCAGTTGTAACATGATCCTCTCCAGAAAATCGAGTAAGATACTCAGAGAAATCAAGAGGATAAGGACAAAGGTGATATGTCAGCCTTAAAGGTTTAAACATCTTGTCTCTGATTCTAGTTTGAAAACTAGTGGGATGAATATGAGGTTTAACAAGATGATGTCAAGGTTACACATTAATAGCATAAGGTAATGATATCTCAAAAGACTTTGAATAAGTTTCAAACTCGTCAGGGTTACAAGGGTAATCAAATCTAGGAGGGATTTGAATACAAAGTTCATCCTTATGAATAGGCTGAGGTGAGGATACATGATCAACATATACAACACAAGTAGTATGCATATTTTCTCCTTCCAAGTATGGATATATAAAGGAAGGTTGATGATCATCCAAATAGACAAAGCAGAGGTTAATACTCTTTATACGTAATTGGAAAGAGAAAAATGAGTTGATAAAGAAAAATAAGATTTCATGAAGAAATATCATCAGATGATACCTGGTCATCCCCTTCTGTATGGTCATCTTTCTATCAGCATGATCCTTCCTCCAGTGGATTCTTTGGTGGTGGAGTCGTCAGGTAGATAATTATAGTCAATTTCTATGTCCCTCTCTTGTCTACCATCAAGAGTTGGATATATGTCATTCTCCCAGGGAATCTAGCTTCACACTTTGTTCCCCGACAACAACGCCATTTATGTTATCACTCCAAGAGTCACCCTAGACTGTAAATTAGGTGAGCTTGGTAACATACAAAGAATTTGAATCTTAATATTGAAATATAAGCTTTAAATTCATAGGGATTTAACCATAAGGATAGTCAAATTCATCTACTATACACATTACCAACCATATCCTTCAAAAAGTGTGGACTTAACAACTTCAGATCAGACGATAGGATTGATAAATGAAAGATGAAAATGAAAGTTGTGGTCTGAAACTACCCTAGATACTTCCAACACTTATGACAATCAACTCACAATGAAATTCTATGTATTAACAAATTCTACATCACCAATGAAAATAACAAAGACCTCATTCAATCATTGTATGAATAAGAATAAGAGTAAATAATTCACTCATTAAACAATATTGCACAAAGGAAAACAAGAAATGAAAGGGAAAATATGATCTCCATTGATAAGGAATCACAAGTCTAAAAAAATACAGAGAAAGAAAAAGGAACACAGTGATATCCACTATGAATTCCTCTTTGTTGAAAGGCCCCTCTCCCCTAGCTCATTCTAACCCTCTATCATACTTACAATAGTATTTTTATATCTTTCACTATCAGTGACAATACTATCATTCGAATAAACACCCTATCATAGGATTCATGTGCCCTCAAAATGAGGAGACACCATGTGGATAAAAAAAAATAACTAAAAAGATAAAAAATAGGATAATGTTGGCCACATCCCTAGCATTTCTTTATGTTGATGAACTGTCCCTTTTGAGCGCTTCTCCCTTTGACACATGTCCCTAAAGCTCATAATTGATCTTTTAGCAAATGGCAAGATCCATCTTGACACTTGGAAACCACTAATCCTTTGAAACCTCCAGAACAAGAATTCATAGCACATTTTGTAGTAGATTTTGTATCGAACTTTCCATATATTTATGAAAATCTCCTTTATCTTTCGATTGTCTTCCATATGCTCTATTTTCATATTAACACTTTAGTTTCTTTTGGAGTGTTTTGGAAGATGAGTTAGCCAATCTTTAATCTTTGAATGAATCTTATTTATGTTCACCTAAGAATCTTGTCGAATTATATTCATCTCAGATTGTAGTAGAGATTTGTATGTTTCAGGTCTAAACATTTAATATGGACACTCTCCAAGGTTTCAGAAACCAAACTCTGCATTTGGATTGGTCAAGAGAACTTCTAGTTTCTATATTCAATCTTTCTTCATTGGTGTTTGCAACAAATCTCTCCCTTTGCTTCTTTCTTGTTGAACAAAACAATTTGTTACATGGAGAGTAATAGTGACACTGTGATTTTATTTAATTTTGATATGAACAACATAGATTGTGACAGTGATCCATGAGTCATCGAGTATCTCAGAGCCACTGAAATTTTCCAGTCTTTGCTTCCCACTCTTTCATGTAATACTCTCATGGTAAGCAATTATTATTAGTTATTCCAACACTGACAAATTAAAGTATAAATCCTCTCCATTCAGAAATGATAAGAGCAATTGAATTCACCTTCTCCATGGGTTGAGTGATGCTAATATGTTCTTCGTAACAACTATTTTTCAATCCCATGGCCTCCTCGAATACTTCACTGAAATTATGGTAGACCCAACATTTTTCAATGAGACTCGAAGATTGAGGATACAACCTTTTCATCCATTTACTAAATTTGGTTCGATACTGAAATATGACTGTCACTCTTCCTAGAGAAATTGATACACTCAATACCTCCAACATCAAGATGTGTAAATGAATAGACACAAGAAAGGCATCCTCAACGAACATGCTTTTGACATGTACTGCAAATCCTCCAGCCAACGTCATCTGAATAGGATTCCCAAGAATTTGAGAAATTCGAAGGGTTTCTTTAAATTCTTCAAATGCTTTCTATGGATCCCGAAGCTTGAGGTATTTCTTTACTTTTTTTATCTTTGACATCATCTCATCTCTTCTTGTATCAGTTGTTTCTTCCATCCCAGGGAAATGACCAACTGGAGCATAGGTCAAGCTGGTCCATATGAATCTATTCGATTTTTCCTTTTAAATGCCATATTTATTTGGCGCAGCTCATTATTTAGTCGCTCCAGTTCAAATATTTTTTGTCTTGCAAATTAATCCTGGCAAAACATGATTGAAACTTAGTGATTCCACACTAGAATTTGATAACAATTGAAATTCTCTTTGACACTGGGAAACCATCTTGACATTTGGATTCTCTGTCTATAGCATTTAGTATCCAAGCTTTGGAGCTCATACTCGGGCATGAACCTGGCACCTTCTTTTCGACTTTTCGGGCACATGAAAACTTCACCAAACACCTGCGAATTTGATAGATGGCTTCTATGCTAGACATTTTATTTACATGCAGGGAGGATATCCCACATTTATAAGTATAAAGAAGTGGTTTGCATTTATAAGTTCCAACAGTCTCAATGTATTTCGACGTGATTTGCACAAAGGAAACTGTGTAGGCTACTCCTCCTCGATGTCTTGGCTTTTGGTGCTGGGCTTTGTGTTATGTGTTGGTGTAGGTTCTTGGGTTGACAATTGTGGGCTTGGATAATTATATATTAGGCCTATGAACCCAATAATTTTTTAGCCAAAATAGAAAGCCCAAGAAAAGCTAAAAGGACAAAAAGAACCCTTACTTCTTCAGATATAAAACGTTGTTCAAGTCCCCCCATCCCCCCCCTTTTTTTAGGTTTTAAAACATAATAATGGTATTAATGGGTTTAGGCAATAAAAGCAAATTCACTCCCATGTGAAGAAAATAAGTTCTTAAGATACTATAAAGTCTTAAAGAGGTGTTGTTTTGGCACACTATGATAGGATCTTTGACACCTATAATGAAAACCAAGACGAAGATTGTGGGATTTGGCGAAAAACTGACAACAAGAGCTAATCAAGGATTAATGAAAGAATATGGAGGATATGGGAATGAAAAAAGACCCTAGGATTTCGCAAATCTAGCACAAAATTTTGTGAAGAACTTTAAATTTTAATGGTGCACATTTGAGTGCTAACAGTCTTGACATGGAGTGATTATATTAAAGAAGTTAATACTTTCTAATGTCTATGTTTGTTTACTTACTATCTATGTCTGTTTATTTATTCTTGATTGTTGATAAAAACGTTAATATTTTTCATTAGCTATGCCTCTTTAGTTTAGTTTTGATTGTTAACATTATCATTATGTATCTATCTTAACCCCAGGTCTATCAACCATCGAGACGGATCAAATCTCTTGAGGTGAAAACATCAATATGTTTCCACCTTGGGAGATTTGGTCCCTCTTGATGGTTGATAGACCTCGAGTAAAGATGGATCTAGGATGGTCTCATCGTTCACAAAATTTGTAGATGATCAACATTATGTATATGTCTAATATTAATCTGATCATTTGAAACTCCCTCAGTTTCCTAAGTCAGTTGAAAGTATAGAAAGTATTATTGAGAATGATTAATGTCAATATACCTTCTTCAATTTTAATTATATTGACACAATTTGTAGATGATCAACATTATCTATATGTAAATGTCTAAGATTAATCTGATCATTTCAAATTTTCTTAGTTGGTTGAAAGTATACATAGTATTACAAAAAATGATCAATGCAAATCTATCTTCTTCAGTTTCTATTATAGTGACACGGCTTGTAGATGATCAAAATTATATATATGTATATGTCTGAATATGATCATTTTAAATTTACTGAATTTCCTTAGTTTGTTGAGAACATAGAGAGTATTTCTCATAAGTATACTTCAAGAGTTACATGAGTATTAAGTTTAACAGAAATAAAGTAACAATGTTGAATAATGAAAAATCTAAATAATAAGAGTGCAATCAATTACAAATAGTTTACATTGTGATCAATCAACTACTTTTATTCCAATTTTCTTATATTCACACCTGCTAGTTTGCCATCTTTTGATATCAATCATATGAAAAGGGAGGATGAAATTGTATACCATTCAAATATTTAACTCGATATATTGAAATAAACATCATACCCTATCTCTATTGCTCCCCAATATTAATAGTATCTTTCTCCAACCTCAATCCTTGTGACTTATGGATTGTTATTCCCCAAGCAAGTTTCAAAGAAAGCTATTTTTTATTACCAATTTAAATAGGTGTAATAGTAACTATTTCAGGGAATGATTCAAACCATGGAACTCCAACATAATGATCTGTAAATGGTAGGCCTATGGCATGTTCATATCTACAGCATGGATTTTTCCGCGGAACAAAATTATGCTTTCTATCTTGATTTTATTCTATTGGTTGTAAACCTTGCAATATTACAATCGATTGAGTGGACCAAATAATAGACTCGTCGACCACCTAATAGTCGAGTAATCCTAGTGGATGACCAGTCGAATTCCTTGATGGTCGGGTCGACCAAATAAAAACTCGTTCGAACGCTTGATGGTTAGGTGGACTAGATGAAATCTCATTTGAATTCTTTAGTTCTTGGGTCTACCAAAGGAAATATCCATCAAATGATTTGATGGTCAGTTTTACCAAATGAAAGAAAATTGACTTCAAGAGAAACCCAGTCGGAATGGGTGGACCAATAGTTGAAAAAATGATCGAGAGGGAAATTTTTATCTTCAACAAAAAAGGAAAAGGTTTGTAGGGTGATTTTTTGACCAAAAAAACTAAAGGAAAAATACATGGGTGGTTTTGATTCCCCACAAACAAAATAAAAAACTACAAGGGGCGAATTTAGATGTTCAACAATGAAGAAAAATGTGCAGGGAAGGTAATTTGAATTTGGGAATGCGTTTGGTTGAAGGAAGGATGAGAAATTCTCCCAAGAAACAAAAAAACATTCCCATGCAGTAGGTAAAACACCCATAGGTATCTGAATTCTCCTAGGTAAGTATAAGTTCTAACAAGAAATAAATAAAACACATATGGTTCCATAAATTCACCCAGGTAAGTTTAAATTCTCTTAGGCAAGTTTAAATTCTCCCAGGAAATGGGAGAACACTTTGGAATTGTACTAAAGGATAAAAAAGACACTTCAACGAAGTATGAATACATTTCCATAACTCAAAACAAAATTCCCAAAGCACAGATTGCAATAACTCATAGATTCAACATTTAAATGGGACTTCTTTTATGTTGATGATAAAATTACAATGGGGTGAGATATACATAGACTATGTGTATTGTTACTCCTTGTGAATAACCCAATTACACATTACATGACTCAGAGACACCTTTTCTTGGAGTGGACAGGCACATTAACTCCTTTGTCCACTCATCCTCCAACAGGCTGCCCTTTTCGAGCTTTAATTTCTGCTACTATCCTTCCCTCATTCTCTTTGCATCTCCCCTCTTTTTCCTCTTCATTGTCCTTCTCATTATTTTTAATGGGCCACTTTTCGAAGGCCAACCATTACGAATTTTTGTTTCACCTTTTCAATGTGCTAGAAGACAAAATAAAATGAAATAAAATAAAATAATTTATTTACAACATTTACAAACTTTTTTCGAGATCCAATTTGGATCAGACCTCCCCATTTGAAGGCTTTTGGTCCCCAAAAACTGAACCATTAAGGATACATAATCACAATGCTTCTATTTTCCTCTACATATACACCATTCCATTGTTGACGAAGGTGGCTTGTTTCCTATGTTTTCTCCCTTATTTTGCTGCTAGAGTTGTGCTCTCTCTCTCTCTCTTGATATGATTTGTATAGGTATGCCTTGACACACTTGACAAAGTGGAACTTGTTTTCTCTCCTGTAAAAGGTAACATCCCTATCCCACTAGTAGGGGATACCCAACATCACTCCACATGCATCCAATAGTGGAACTTCACATTATACCTCATCAACATAGCTAGCACTAATGAAAAACTCGATTTTACATCTTCGAGTGATTATCATAACAGTTTCCCTTGTAACCATGCTAGTGAACTTGGATGCACTATACCATAGGTTTCTAGACAAATCTCATCAACTAATGTTTCGGAAATAAGGTTACATTTAGAGACACTATCAAACAAGGAATTTACCTTTTGGTTCTTCACTTGAAATTTGATTTGGAATAGTGCATGCTTATCCTCACTTGACCTTGGTTGTTGCAATGTGGTGCAAACTATGGATTCATCCAGATCATAGGTGATTTCAATTGCTTCTTCTTTTTCATCAGTATCTACCTTTTCTTTCCCCTTGGAATTTATCTACTTTGGACATAATTACGAAACAAGTTTCCAACACTTCTCTTCCATGTGTCCATCTACATCATAGTGTTTTCAATGCCTATTAGGATGTGTCCTTTTCTCAGTTGTGGGTGTTATCTTCTTGTCTCTTTTCTTGTTGTTTTCTTCTTGGCCCGTGAATTTTTGTCTTTAGGGCCTTCTTACTCGCCGTATCTATGATTTTCACACTATTAAGTTGCAACTGACCTTGGATATGACTGAAAATTCCTCCAAGGTACTTCATCACCATGCCTAGATCTTCCAAAGAGATACCCAATCTGATGACTTGTCTAATGAACTCATAATTGTATTCTTTCATTCCTTTTCCATGTTCTTTCTGAGGGTAATACCACTTCATGATTTGTTCTTATTTGTAGCCTATGGTATAGAATTGTGACTTGAGTAATTCCTTGAATTCCTCCCATTTCATCACCATTGACTTCTTGCCTATCCACAATGCATCCACATAACTCTCCCAGAACAACAAAGCATGTTTGGTCATATTCAAATGGGAAAAGGATATTTGTTGTATTTCCTAGATTTGATAAATACCAAAGTAAAATTCAATTGTTTCAACCAACTATCCAAGGCTTCAACATTATTTTGTCCATTAAAAATGGGTATTTCTAGGTTCACTTCAACTTTGAAAAGAACACTAGAAGATGAACAAAAGTGGTTGCCATTACCCGAGTTTCCAAGCATCTCTCCTCTAGAGCCTTTCGGGACAGCCTTGTGTTATTCATGATTAGTATATATTGAGTGTGCTTTCTTACCCTTCATTAATAGTAGTTGTGCAAAAAATTTGTAAATGTAGTAACACTTTACTCTAGCCGAGCCAATCTAACCTCTGGGTCTTCCCTGTCATCTTCTTCACAATGATTCCCCTCCATTAAAGGTGTTATGTTTCTCTATAGGACTGGAATCAATGCTTTTCCACTATTTTGGTACTGGTTGTAGATGTTTACCATGAAAGTTTCATCCAAGCCTTTGAAACCTACTTGTAAATGGTGGGCGTATGGCATG
>JASDQU010308357.1:23472-50400 GCA_032191745.1 Picea mariana | reverse complement strand
GCAAGGTTCTGAACTTTAGCATTTTTAAGACTTAGTCCTCCCTCCATCAAAGGTTTCGAAACTTTATCCCAGCTTATGAGATGGGCTCTTTTGCTGGTCTGTTTGCCCCCTTCCCATAAGAACCGCCTTTGTAGAACTTCCAGTTGATTGATTGTGGTGCCAGTAGCTAAAAGGAGAGAGTTTTGATAAATGGGCACACTTGCTAAGACAGATTTGATGAGCACGATTCTGCCTGCTAAGCTTAGCCAATTAGCGCCCCAAGAGGAAATTCTGTTCTTAAGTTTGTCCAGAAGGTGGTTCCAGCTGGATGTCCTTGGGTTCTTCTTGGAGATAGGGACGCCCAAGTAGGTGAACGTTTCCCAAATTGTGTGTCCTTCCATGCCCAAAATTCTGGAAATGTCCCTCATCTCAATGGGAGTGATGTTCCAGCTGTATATTTTACTTTTTGCATGGTTGATCTCACTTCCCGACACAGCAGTATAGGCGTCCAACTCCTCTTTGAATCTTTTTGCTACTAAACAACTTGCCCCTCCCAAGAGCAATGTATCGTCTGCGAATTGTGCGTGATTGATTTCTTTCACACCTTGGGCTATCTGTAGACCTTTGAGGCTACTGCTGGTTCTGGCATTCTCTAGTTGATAGCTCAGGACTGAAGCTTGAAGAGCATAAAGCAAGGGCGAAAGGGGACAGCCCTGACGCAGCCCTCTGGATGCCTTGAAAAAACTAGTTACTCTCCCATTTACCATGGGGGCTATCCAGGGCAAATCAATACAAGCTCTTATCCAATTCACAAAGGTGTCATCAAATCCAAAATTCTTCATTACAACAAAGAGGAAATTGTGATTAACTTTGTCAAAAGCATTTGCCAGGTCGAGTTTGATGATCATACCTTTGTCCTTCCTGCCTAGGCTTGAGTGAAGAGCTTCTTGGACGAGGATTATATTGTCTGCAATTTGTCTGCCTTTAATGAATCCTCCTTGGTTCTCCGACACGATGGAAGGGAGGATGTTCTTCAGCCTGTTTGCTATTACCTTTGTGAGAATTTTATAGCTCGTATTACACAGGGAGATAGGCCTGAATCGGCTGAAGTTAATCGCTCCTTTCTCCTTGGGGATGAGATCCAAGAAGGCTGAGTTAGTCCCGCCTCCCAACTTGTTGTTTGCCTGTGATTTCTTTATCATTTTAGTAAGATGAGACTTTATGATTTCCCAGCAGTGCTGAAAAAACCTTGCTGTAAATCCGTCCGGACCCGGGGCTTTGTCCGGGTGCATTTGGTCAAGAGCCTCTTTGATTTCTTGCTGCGTGACTTCCTCCAGGAGTTTGCGGTTGACCTCATCTGTTATGAGTTTTGGGACAACTGAAAATGGGTAAGCTTTCAGATCTATGCTTGCTCTTTCATTTTCTGTATAGAGGTGTTTGAAGGTCTCAAATGCTGCCTTTCTGATTTCCTCCGGTTCAGAAATTGTAGTGTTTTGGACTTGGATTTGAGTCACAGCCTTAAAGAGCTTCCTTGCTTCTGCTTGTTTATGGAAGTAAGTTGTATTCCTGTCCCCTTCTTGCAGCCAGAGGCTGCGAGATTTCTGCTGCCAAAAGATTTCCTCCTCTCTGCAAGATTTGTTCCATTGGAATTGTAATTGCTCTTCCATGATAATGTCTTGTTGGGTGATGTCCTTACTTTCCAAAGCAAGCTGGTGGTTTTCTAGCTGTTTTTGGCTTTCTAGGCGAAGGGTTGTGGGATCAGTTTTGTTTTTTGCCCAAGCTTTTAATTCAGCTTTGAGGCGCCTCAACTTTTCTTCCCAGACATGAGAGGAAGATCCATTGATTTTGGTGGTCCAAACCTTGGAAACTTTGCTTCGAAAGTCCTTGTCTTGTATCCAAGCAGGATTAAAGCGAAAAGGTATGGGCCCTTGGGTTAGCTCTTTCTTGATTTCCAGCGTGATTGGTTTGTGATCAGAGGTACCGTTAGGGAGGATTTCTGAATCGGTTGTGAGTCCTAACGTCAGGAAAGAGCTCTGCACTAAAAATCTGTCCAGACGGGCAGCTATGTGACCTGGGCCTACCCTTTTGTTGGTCCAGGTGTAGCATCCTCTTGAGGGTTTTATGTCCATCAGATCCCAAGTGGAGATCAAGTCCTCAACCCACTCTCGGGCTGGGTCCCTCACAATGGAACCGCCTCGTTTTTCTTCTGCTGCTAGGGTTACGTTTAAGTCACCTCCTAAAATTATATTTTCTAAATCGTTCTCAATTAGATAGTCTTGAATAGAATGCCAGCAAATTCTTTTTTCATCAATATGCCGAGGGACATAGATATTAAAGAGACTTACAATTTGTCCAGATTCCTTGTGGAGTAGTTGAGTGCATATCCAGTGCATGCGAAGGTCGGAATGGATTAGATCTAATTTGGAGGCATTCCACATGGTGCAGAGCCCTCCTGAAGCGCCCCTGGCATTGTCAGCTACACCTTGGCTGCTTCTCCATGCATTTTTTAAGACTTTTAATGAGTCTTGATGACTCATCTTGGTTTCCTGGATGAGTAGGATGTCTGTTCTTGATGTTTTGATTAAATCCCTAATAGCGTCTTCTTTCTTCTTGCTGCCGAGACCCCTATAGTTCCAGGATGTGAATTTCATTGGTTATTTTTCAAGGGGGGGCGGCCTCCTTGAGAGACCTTTGCTTGCTTCCTTGTTTGCCTTCCATCGAATACCTGCTCGAGGGTTGGTTGGGCACCATTGAGAATGTCTTTGTACGTTTCTTTTTCTCTTGCCGCCTTTTTGGATTTCCTCCCTCTGCTAGGCCGTTTTGGGGTGTCCCACGCTTCACTTGTCCCTTCCATTTCATTCCCTGATGAGATCTCGCCTTCTTCAGTGCCTTGATCAGCTTCGTGCCTCTGCAGTGGGTTTTCTTCTTCCTCAGTACCTTGAGTCCCCCCCCTTTCCTTGCCTCCAGATGCATGTGATGTTCCCACGGCTTCTTTGTTCTGTGTGCCTCTGCCTTCTTCTCCTTGGCCGGTATTGATTGAGGGCGCTGTTTCCCCTTCGACTCCCAGCTCTTTGAAACTGTTTGTATTGCCTTGGATCCCTTGAGTGCTTTGGGCTGGCGGTGCCTGTTCTTTCCGAAGACCGCTGGATTTCGCTTTTCCTTTTCGGGGTTGTTGCCATCCTTCCTCCCTTTCTTTCTCCTGCAGGGCTTTTGGACAGTTCCTCTGGAAGTGACCGTAATCATGACATCCTCTACATTTAAATGGTAACTGTTCATAGTCTAGTTTTTGCAGGTGTTGCCATTCCCCCACCTTTAGTTTAACGGCTTCCGGCAGCCCTACTTCCAGGTCAACCTCAACGCAGATTCTGGCACAAGAGTATTGGTCTTTTGGGTCTGCTTTGTCGATATAGTGGCCAAGTCCATTCCCGATTGCTTGCAATGACGCGGAGTTCCAGCAGTGGATTGGGAGGTTTGGGAGCCTGACCCATACCGGAACGTCCTTTGGTATTTCCAGAGCTGGGTCGAAGTTTGGAGTCCAACGATTCAAGTAGAGCCCTTGAGCTCCCATAAAGTATGGCCCGTTCCTGAAGATTAGGTCCCGATCCTCCTGGGAAATGAATTCGAAGATGTAGAAGCCCTTTCCAACGGCGTAGCAGGTCACACTGTTCTTTATTAACGGCCTCCAGTTTCTTTGTATCCAGTTATCGGTTGTTCTGGTGGAAGGCCAAAGCCCCATGAACTGACCTACCAGTCCTCGCTCTGACAGAGAGATTGCTACTTTCATTGGCTGTTCCGGAGGAAGAATGATTTCTGGGATGTCCTCCAATCGCCTTACAAAGCTCGATGGTTCTCCAGAGGAAGCCTTCTTCGAACAGGCTGTGATCAGTTTACTAAAGGTCACAGAGGGGGAGGGAGGGGGCGACGGCTCCCCTCCATTCTGACTTGCCATGGATGGCCGAACCCTGTTAGCTCAACCTTTCAGCGCGTCAAAACCCTACTCACGTTCTTTGCTGATCTATTATGCGAGATACTAATCAACAATCTCAAGGTGAGTGTATTTTATCAACAATTGTTTCTTAATTTTTTTTCTAGCATGAACAAAATGCTTTAACTAGATTATTTGTTATTGTTTTGCAGCCAAAATAACTGAAAAGAAATTAGTTATTTTTGAATTAAATGATGTTTTCTATCAAAGCATCAATGATTACGCAACAAAAAAAGAACATATTGAGAAAATGGGAAGGGTTGAGGATGATACAATAGAGAAAAGATTATTTTGGTTTCATCCACATGCAATACATTTTTTTAATATGTGTTTCTAGAATGAATCTCTTGACATTCCAATTTGGACGAAAACTTTAAAAGAAATTGCAACAAAAGTTATACAAAATTTGGTTTCAAAAACATGACGAGATCGACTTGTGTTTACATGGAGTGCTTCAAATTACAAATCAAAAAAGATACATAAGGAAACTGACAATCGAACAACAACTATACACACTAAATCATTGAGAAAAGTGTGGGATACACATACTCAATATGATGAATCTAACATGGTTATAGTGGATTGTTCACTTGAGACAGTGAAATAAATTCCCAAAGAAAATGTGATTCTTGCTACTCCATTCATCGGAAAGGACGAAGAGGACAAATGGTTGATCAACGATCTATGGGGAATATTGAATAAATTCAACAAGACAACAAATGTGTGAGCTACTTTGAAGGATTTTGAATGACATTTAATAGTATCTTTCATGTATAAACATGAATAACATGATTATAATATAGATTATTGGTCATTATATCTATGACATCATGAGTTATTACTATATTTTGTAGTATTTTTCAATTTAAGTTGACCTATATTTCATCATACTAATATAAGGATTGGTGGTTTGGTTTGTCATTAATAGAAATTAAATTATTGTTATTTTGTCATTAATAAAGGTTAGTGATTTGAATGGTTGTTTAATGTGTTCCTATAAAAATTTATTATTCCATATAAATTTTAATTATGGTTTAATTGATCGTTATAATTCTTAAAAATTAGTGATTTTAAGGGTGGTGCAATGTGTTCTTTTACAATTTTCTTATTTCATAAAAGTTAAAAAAATTGTATTAAGTTGTATATAGAAATTAACATATAATTAACTAGTTTGTTTGAAATTTAGAGGGTATTAGGTTGTATATGAAAATTAATATATATTTAGTTTGCTTGCTTGAAATGGGCCATTGTAATTGTATTTTTCTATTACAATTTAACTGATCATTATAACTCTCAAAATCAATGATTCAAATTAACATATCATCAATTTGTTTGTTTGAACACTGTAATTATAATTTTTTAATTTCCATCTAACTTCTCACAATGTTCTCTTTAGACACAGAAGGAAAAAGTTGATAATAGATAAAAATATGATTTTTTGAAATGCTTTTAAATCTCATGTTTTGATGTCCTTAATTAATGAATTGACAATGATATTAATATACATTTTTATTATCCCTGGATGGGGTGCCACAAAGCATAGAGTGGCCATGTAGCATAGGCCAGAGCTCATCCATTAATATGGCAGGTCGGCTCCCCTCCCCTCACCATTAAATGGGAGCTCGCCATAATTGCCCGTTGAGAAGTGAAGGACTACTCCCTCACCTGATCAAAGTGACAACCATGAGATTTAGTGGATGGGAGATGCTAGTGGAAACGGTCATGTCAACCCTCTATGTTATCATCCAGTGAAGAAGAATTTGGAGCCATTTCACCTGGCCTTCACACCAGCCCCATAGCTCTGTGCACTGGTGTAGCTATAGCAGCTACCAGAGGGCCCCCAACACACTTATGCTTCTCATTACCACCCTCCATTGCCCCTCCATGCCGATGGAAAGAGGAAGGCCGCACTGCGTTCCTACCTAGCACAGCTTCACCGTAAGACAGAGGAGGAGGCAACAGTTGGAGCAGACATTATCCATAGCCCGCACTCAGTGAAGGAAAAAGGATAGGATGCCACCGATGGAGTATGTGGAGAAGTTGATTCCAGAGGAACCAATCTAGTTCCTTTCAGAATCCCTGCTCTTCACTGTTCTGGATAATTGGCTGCCCCCCAGCCAATTTCCAGCAGATGCTAGTGCACTAAACATAGACCATCCTGTGCGGAAGGCAAGGGAAACTTACACTTGCATAATTGAGGAGGAATTCCCCACATAATTACTGCATATTGACACTGAGGATTCCACACATCCAGGAGAATCAAAATTTTTGGCGCAACGGAGATAGTCGAGGAGAGGTTCAGGATGGCGAAGAACAAGGAAGGAGAACAAGAGGATTCAGACGAGCCAGTCAGTGGTGGTTTGGAAGCAGGGGGTGGCCCAGTACTACCGCCACCACCTATTACGATTATCCTGGATCCCTGTCAAGAACCACCACCTTTTTTCCACCTGGAACAACTTGCGCTTGTGTTTGAGCTTAGAAGCCAGATGGTGGATCAGATTCACCACGAAATCCTTGTGCACCAACACATCGATATGTTGTACGATCCATACTCAAATCCACTGGCATGCCATAAATGCCCTACTTGCGCTAGGCCTTTTGTGCTCTAGCCTCGGAATGACCCTCTTAACGGTGACCCTAGTGATGCAACCTTCGATATAAATGTGTAACACTATGGCTTGGATTTTAGTTTGGATCCTTGCGCTGCTACAATGTAACTTCAATTTCATGCTTAGGTCCTTGTTTAATTTTAAGTTTAATGTCCAGTTTAATTTCCATCACTTCTTTGAACAATTTTTCACAGACTTAGGTTCGCCACCTGCCTTGGTTTCCATTTGGAAGGGCAGATGACAGACTGCCAATTTTGACATTGACATCACAGTCTGTCAGCTGTCTTGGTTTCCTCTAATTTGGAGGAACGGTTGGCAAACTGTTGCTATGTGATTTTTTGTATTGGAAATGTTTTAATATGATCTACCCTCTCTTTTTATTCAAAAAAAAAAATACATTTTTATTATTGTTTATAGTTTATTTTACATGGATATTGTTGCACCATACAATTTTTTTTATACTATATAATTTTTTCTTCAAATTTGTATTATTAAATGAATTATTTGTAATTGAAATCATCTCATATGAACCAATGAGGGAGAAATCAATTTATTGACTTTTATTTACTTACATGTATTGAACTCCTGTATAAATGTGAAATTTAAATTTTAAAATACAACTCCATATAAATAAAGATGCCTTTTGTACCTAAAAAATTAGAATTATATACTTGATAATTAAATGAATTATTTGTAATTGAAATCATCTCATATGAGCCCATGAGGGACAAATCACTCTATCGACTTTTATTTACTTACATTTATTTGATATTTTTGTATAAATGTGAAATTTAAATTTTAAAATAAAGCTCCATGTAAATAAAGATGCATTTTGTACCAAAAAAATTAGAATAATATACTTTAATGCTACGTGGACTATTAGGTTAATGGAAGATGGGTCATTCGTGAATACATTTGAAATTTTTGAGCTAAAATATATTTAATTTCCCAATCCATGACATATTGTAAATTTGTATACTTAAATCAACTAAAATTTGTAATTGCAATCATATCATATTAGAAACCAACAAGGCACAAAGTCACTTAATGAATTTTAACTGCCTATAATAGATGGGTCATAGGTGAATACATTTGAACTTTTTAAGCTATAAGATATTTGATTTCTCAATCCATAACTTATTGTAAATTTGTATACTTAAATCAACTAAAATTTGTAATTGCAATCATATCATATTATAAACCAACAAGGCACAAAGTGCATTAATGACTTTTAATTGCCTTTAATATGCATTAATATGAGTGTATAAATATGATATGTGATTTTTGAAATAAAACTCCAATGTAAATAAAGTTGTATTTCTTTAAAAAAACATATAGTTAATTGATAATGAGTGCCAAGTGGACTATCCAATCTCATTGGAGATGTGCCATAGATGAATTATGTCTAATTGAAAATTTTGAGTTGTAAGGTGTTTGATTTCATTGCCCATAACTTTTCGTAAATTTGTATTTTTAAATAAATTGAAATCATGTCGTATAAGTGAATAAGGCATATAGTTATTTTATTTACTTTTACTTATTTATATGCATTAATATGAGTGTATAAATGCAATATATAATTTTTGAAAACTCAATATAAACAACATTGCATTTCTTCTAAAAAACATCTTAGAATTTCATGATAATGAATGTTAAGTGGATTATTTAGGCTAATGGGATGGGTTATAGATGAATGCCTTAAAACTTGTTAGGTATTTGATTTATCAATTCATAAGTTATTGTAAATATGTATTCTTAAATCAATTATTTGTAAATGCAATCATCTCATATAAGTCAATAAGCCACAAAGTCATTTATTGACTTTTATTTTCCTATAATATGCATGAATACTAGTATATTACAAATGTGACATTGTAGTTTTTGAAATAAAACTCCATGTAAAAAAATGTTTTTGTTAATAAAACATTTACAAATGTGACATTGTATTTTTTGAAATAAAACTCCATGTAAAAAAATGCTTTTGTTAATAAAACATTTACAAATGTGACATTGTATTTTTTGAAATAAAACTCCATGTAAAAAAATAATTTTGTTAATAAAACATTTACAAATGTGACATTGTATTTTTTGAAATAAAACTCCATGTAAAAAAATGCTTTTGTTAATAAAACATAGAATGATTAACTGGACTATTTAGCATCATTAGAGATATGTGATATATGGTTGTCTTTGAAAGTTTTGTACCAATATGACATTTGATTTCACCATCCATATCAACATTTTGTAAATTTCAATTATTAAATCAATTATTTGTAATTGAAATCATCTCATATAAGCCAACAAGACATGAAGTTGGTTATTGAAGTTTATATAGTTAGATACATTAATATGAGTGTATACATTCGATGCATTTTTGAAATAAAATTGCATGTAAACAAAGATATTTTTTTATTATAAAACAAATTAGAAGAAATAGATAATGAGTTCTTAATGGGTCATAGATGAATAACTTTGAATATTATTTACTTAATCTTGAAATTAATATCTTAATTGATATTTTTTGTAGTTATATTAAAACATCAATAATCAAACACAATTTGAGACATATACAAAGTTCAACTAAAATCCTTGAAAAATAAGTTTTAACATCTATCTCTTTGCTATTTAAAATTCTTATCATTTTTTCCTAGACTTGGTGAAAGTAATGATTCAATTCCATAGTTAAATTCTTATCATTTTCTCCCAGACTTGGTGAAAGTAATGATTCAATTCCATAGTTTTCTCTACTTGGATGACATTATTACATTTGGTCAATGGTTTTTCAAAATCAACCATGTTGATAGGGAGATATTGATAGGAAGATATCGATACCAAAGTTTCCTTGTGCACCACTCTTCAAAGACCCTTGCCTCCATTGCTTACTTTCCTAGGTCAGCTAGTTCTCCTAGCTCACTCATTTACTTTAGTCCATGACAATTTCCATCACAATGGACCAAAATGAATCCCCATTTAAGCACTTCCACTTGATGTACTTCATGAATTTGAGTGGAGATAGATCAATAGTGCTAGTTACAAGCTTCTTCAAATACCTAGATCAACCTTAATATACATGAGAGAATACTTTAGGCTTATATGTGTTTTTCTCATACTGCCTCCCCTCCACTGAACACTACTAGAATGATCACCTCCTCCCCAGTGATTCTTAAAGGAAATAAGAAGAAGGAAACTTTAAATTCTATTTAGATCTGTACCAAGACAATGCAAGGGATACACCCTCCCTCCACTTAGGAAATCCTCACAACAACGTCATTTTATCAACAACTCCCACCCACACCCTCCTCGGTTGTGGCAAGAGGGATGGAGTCATTAGGCACCAAATTCAAACATTGAGTTGGTTTTGTTGTCCATAACAATAATATATCACTTGGATGTTAACCATACTAAGATGATTTAGCTCAAATCGATTTGTTATAAGAGTTTATTTCACACTCCTATTGTGCATTTATACTATTGTACCTAGCGGTCCCATGTTTGACCTATTCATGGTCACTAGATGGTTTATATCATCTTAATTTAATATGGCGATTTACAAAAAAACTCAATGTTGATGAAGTCTGTGTCATAGAATTTTTCCAAATTTAATGAAATATGTGTTAAATGAAAGAACTCTGATATGGATATAATCTTGTATGCCACCTTCGACTGACTCAGATGAACTCTCCATGTCCTACTGAATATACTGTTGGCCTCAAAAGATGGCACTAGATGCCACTACCATTGAATGCAAAATTGGAAAGTGCCAAGTGCGTTGGTCAACCCCAACCAAGGACTAAAGGTAACATCTAAGAGAAACCTTGTAGGTATCCCCCTCTCTATCCCTACTCTAGTGATGCCCCACTCAAAGATTGATCTCTAAGGGATATACCTCTCCATGAGGCTTCTCCATCCACTCATCGATCCTAAGTGAACCAAACTCATTGATATGTCTAAAGTCTCTATTTAGAGGTCTCCCCGAGGGAAATGTCTTGAAATCCCACTACATGCCATTGTACAACACTGTATATTGTTGTATACCACTGCACACCACTGTATCATCATGTGCCACTGTATCAATCCCTCCCCTAATATCAATTGAACTAGGATCCCAAAGTGATATATCTATGTCACTATCGCTCGATCCCTAAAGCATGGGCCCATTCACTACTTCCACAACTACCACTGGAGATTTTAATGGCCCCTCCACAAGAGGTAACTCATAACCTCCATACTTCCCAACATGTATAGATTCAACCATCTCCAAGTTATGCCTCCCCTCCTGTACCCGTAAATCTAAATGAGGTTCCTCCTTTGCATGCTCTTCCACTTTGTCCTCAACCTGAAAGCTCATAGGTGCAATATGTGATTCTTCTTAATCCAAATCCTCATATGGCAGAAGAGAGCTATTGAATATGGTCTCATTTTCTTTAGAACTTCCACTTGGTAATTGATTTGTGCTTTTCTCTTGCTATTTTGTATGTTGATCTAAGGTTGTTGATTTACCACCCTCTAAACCAAACTCCTCATAGAGGCTCTTGGATACTTCCTTTGTAGATCTACCCAATCTTTCCTTGTTTCGTGACTTATATTTTCTTCAAGCTTTAAACTACTGCAAGCTATTATTTATTCTTTCTTGTGTCTAGAGAAGGTTCACCATTAACTCTTTCCCCATAGGCTTCACCTCCTCTATTGATAAGGCAGGAAGGAAAGTAGGTAACAGTCTACCATTTATGATTCTATCCATTTATGTAACCCTTTCAACCTGATGTATGTACCTGGAATAACACTGTCCAAGATGAAATCTACCTATTATCTGGAGTCATTTGATTGCTTATGGTGCCATGTTCCTTTAGTTCTTTTGTAATAAATCGCATGGATTTTTCCAGAAAAACCCTGAAAAACTGTCGAAATTAAAATGATGATAACTTTTGTTCCCAGACTCTGTTTCGATTGATTTTTGTTTTTGAAATTGGGTATTTTTCTGAGAGGAATTAAAATACCCAATTGCTTTTGGCAAATTATGCCCAAAAATATTCAGATCTGAGCCTGAAGTGTGCGGCCCTCTTTTTTTTTCTAAAACAAAATCTGCAAAAAGACCTCATTTTTTTCCCCTTCTCTAGCCAAGGAAAGTGCTTTGATCAATCACAGGCTAGCAACATCACCAGGTCTGATACCATTGTAATATCCCCAATAGTTCCAGGAATATATGTTATGAATTATGTTATTTTTCCACAAATATTTTGCATTCATTCTATTAAAGACATTTTGTCAAACATATTGCAATCATCCTAGATACACTTAGAATATAAGATAATCATGGAATATTTTATTATGGATGGAGACTGAATACAAAAATCCAATGGCTACTATAGCAGTTGCAATACATCAATAGAAAACACACAATACAAGCCAAAAACATGGAATCATGTCATGCCCCCCTCAACATATGCGATCCAACCCTCCAAGTGCCACAACCTTTCCAAGAAGGTCACTGCAATCCAAAACTAAAAAAAAAACCCAAGATGAAGCTCCAATGAAAATCCTGGATGGATCCTCCTCCTTGTCTAGCTAGGGTGGATATTACACCACCGAAACCAAACCAATAGTGGAAGGGTTTTTCCTAAAAACCCCAATGAAAATGATGGCTACAAGAGCAGTCCAATAAGATATCAAATCATAATCATGATGAGAAGTAAGGGGTTACCCTTATTTTATACTTTTCCAACCCATTCTAGATCCTCCCTCCATGCCTTCTATAACTTTCCCCTTTTTGACAAAATCAAATATAACCCTTATTTCTCCTTCAATTATTATTTAAACATTAAAAACACATTTTTAATTCTTAAGTGGTTAATTATTTAACGTCACTTTAAACACATAACCTCCCATAACTAAATGACATTAAATGACCCCCTTTGACTCCCTTTTTCTTCATTGACAAGCCACAAAAGTCCTTTCTACTACAAAACGAAGAAACCCAAAAATGGGGACATGACTTCCCACCACTTATAAGACATTCTATGGTTATAACTATAGAACAACTAGACATGGATTTGGGTGTGATTAAAGCTTCATGGGAAATCTAGTTCGATGACCTCACTGAATTTCCAGAGGATGAAATAAGTCAGTGGCTTGTTACCTTCGTAAATAAAAATGAATACCACTTGGCATTAGTTGAGCAACTACATTTTGAATGTGAAGAAATTGAAGAAGAAATATTCCCGCTCAGGGTTAAACAAGATATTATTGTCCTGCACATAAATGAATACATTGAAGAATGGCTCAAGAGATCATTGGCACAAATATTTAACCCGAAATAACTACCAAGAAGTAGTTATTCCAAGAAGGTTTGAAGCCTAGGTATAAATACATGAAGACCTCAAAGTCGAAGATATCTGCAAGAGAGAGAGAAATATAACCATCCATCTGCCATTCCTCTGCAATTTTGTGAGTGCATTTTCTTTCAAAGCATTTCCCTTTAGAATCATCCAGCTTTATTGGTTTACTATTTACTCATATAGCGAATTCTTGAATTCATTTCGCCTTGTCTTCCAGGTTACGGATACTATTTTATTTGGTTCACGGGAGATCCATCCGAGTCCATTTGGATGAATTCATTTCCTTTTATCGTTTAAGTACCAAGAACATTGTGTTTTGCGATAAGAAGACACTTTATTCGAACTTGAACATCTTTGAGTAATTATTTTTTTCCAGGGTCATCACTCTTATTTTTTGTTATTTCACCACTTGGTCCACTCACAATTGTTCATGCTATGAATGAATTTATGTTTTGAGAAAATATATTGAATATTCGAGTTAGAAAGAGGAGTACCACCTCTATAAAAAAGTAGAGGGGAATCTTGATTATCCTTTTAAGAATACCCTAATAAGAAAAAAGATCAACACCTCCTAAATCATCAAAACTATGGTGATCTTGGAATGCCCTATACACCAATTCAGCACCTCCTAAATCATCAAAACTATGGTGATCTTGGAATGCCCTATACACCAATTCAGCGCTTTGTGATTGTTAATCATCATCATATATTATACTTATTAATATATAATATATAAGTATTTATATATTTTTAAAAAATAAAATATTAAAATTTTTTCTAATATTTTAATTTACAAAAATGTTACGCATCTCATTTATTTGAATTTTTATTTTTAATAATTTTTTATTTGAATGTTATATAATATTTGATCAATTTATACTCTTAATCATAAATATTATATATCTCATGAGTTCCTCTTTAACATCTATTTTTCTACACCACCTAAATATATATAAAATATATTTTTCTTCGATAATTAAATATATATAAATATTTTATACAGTATTTTTATATAAATAATATTATTTCTAAATTTAAATTATCATATTTATAATTGTAATATATATATATATATTCCAAATGTTATATTTTACTTGAGTGGGAGTAGCCGGGCCAAAATTTCTTCGATAAAAAGGACCGATTCATAAAAAGTCTTGCTTAGATTCCATGAATGAAGACATATATGTTAGAAAATCAAATTCCATTATCTGTCAAACATTGTTTTGGAGAGAGGAAAGAGCTGTCATATAAAAGTCTGTCGGGAATTGAAAGGTTGTTGACTTGACTTGAGTCATCCAGAGGAGCCACGAAAGCGGACAAAAATTTCTTCGATAAAGAAAAATGGCAGTATTTAGAGAACATACCATCCGGGACCTGTGAGTTGTCGGCACCATCCTGCTGTAGAGTCTTTAAGACTCTGCAGACTGGATGGTCGTGCAACACCGTGCTCCCATATGCCACCCTCGCACTTCTATGCATCCATCAAACCTCGCATCCATGCTCCAACCTTTTCCGACACCCACCGATCCTCCCGTGGCTGATGGTGTAACACAAAACTCCGTGAACAGTCAACGCCGTGAGAATCCATTTTGAATGTAATGAACGCCCCTCCGCGCCCATTTTCATATTTGAAATGAGTTGAATGGACACGCTATGCATTATTCCGTCACCCCATTTTTGAATTTGAAATGAACTGGGATTTTTCCCATTGGACGACCTATGGGAATCAAACCGGCTATTTCTTCAACTCAAATAATGTGCAAACGAATCACAAGCCTCAATATCCAGGAAAGTATGAGCGAATACAAGAATATGAGATTATAGACAAGTGGATGGTCGTGATCTCTATTTTGGCCAATAAACTGATGAAAAGGATAGAAGCATCAACGAATCGATCCCGACAGTCGTTAAGAATATCGATTCCATGCTCTCAGAACGCGAGACGGAGCTCAGCGATCTCCTGAAGCATTTCTGCAATCCACAAGAGGCAGACCGACATTTTGTTTGTGAAGCTGTTGGAGTCAATGAAGGAATGTCTTGATAAAAGTGTGATTGAGGGGGACTTCAAGAAGTTCTAGAATGACCGGGGGATGCACTGCATGACTTAGATGCTGGAGATGTTTTCTGCAACACCAATTCCATGGGTGGGTGTAAAGTTCCATAGATGCTGGGGAAGGCCAATGGCGTTGGCTTCCAAAATTCTTATTCCCTCCAGTATTTTTGAGCTTGTTGCAGATGCTCATGGACCAGATCCATGAGACGAGGTTCCTTGGGTGGGTGTAAAATTCCAGAGATGTAGGACAAGGCCAAGGGCGTTGGCTTCCCATTGGTATGTGTGGTTCCATATGCGTTGATACAACATCGCCCTGGGGTGATTATTAAATTAGCATTCTACCAACTCATAATGTTACCAATCTCGGTCAAAATCTCATTCAAAGCATAATGTTCTATCCAATTTCACCTAACATAGATTTGGTTAATGATGTATCAATATGAATTATATTAATGATTAGTGATTATGTTACTACAAGGATGTTAATTTGGTTGGTCAATGGATACAAATTTGGACATATAATTGTTAGTTGGAAACACAATTTTGAATGTAATATCCACAAACATCCAAGGTTTGTACTTTTAATTAAAATTTGGATTATATAGTTTCTTTAGCATTTCTTTGGTTTCTCAAGTTGGTTAATGACATATATTTTTTGATTTCTCTTCATGGAATAATATGGACCTTGATGAACAACCTCATGCATTATTAATCCTTACACATGTTGAAGAAATGTTGATATCATGAGTGATTTTACAAGTTGGACATGCTCGAGGTGGTTAGTATAAATGTAGTGGCCACACAATTATGTTTCCACAAGATATCATACAATTGTGAAAATCCTTTTGTGCGACATTGAAGATTTGGACATTGAAGATTCAACACTTGTAGCCGAAGACCCAACAAAGTTTATGGGGTGCCTGATCAATGGGAGTAGTCATTAACCATTATCCCAATACGTTTGCATCTCCATCTTCTTTGTCAACAAAACAAACCCTTGCTTTTGTTATCATTGTTAATCATATGAATGAAGGACAAAATCAACCCCCACTAAAAATAAAATGATTATTCAAGGTATAATAATGATTGGCAAGTCATACCTTATATACCGCATTTCACAATTTTTTTTAATCTCTATCCACTAATGGAAAGAGATCATTACTTCTACTTGCACCTACTACCATTAGTGATTTCAATATATGTGTAAGAACAATTCACTCCACCCTACAAAATCCTATTAAAGGTTTCGAGCCTTTGCATGGTCAAGCAATTGGTATATTTCAAGAAGAAATGAAACATGTTAAATGCATTCTAATTGATGAAATGAGCTCCATAGGACCACACTTATTCAAACATCGCGATTCACGCTAAGAACATGAGGGTTTTCCATCAAATAAATCAATTCCTTTTTTGTGGAAGATCCATTATACTTTGTCATTTGGGTTAGTTACCTCATGTGGGGGAAAAACATTATATGCAGGTAATACATCCAAGAAGGTTTTATGGAAATATTTCCAAATGATCGTCATTTTATACATAATGTTCCATCAACAAGGTATTGATCCAAATCAATCAAAGTTCTAAAGGATGTTGACAAACATTAGAAATGCATAATCCCTTCTCAAATATTGGGAGGTGGTTATGCCATGAAAATATGCATCTATGGGTAGTGGCGAGTAAATAGTTTCCACTGTAATATTCATTTGTTTCCCACTAATAGTTTGGTGAATTTACACAACAGGTGCATGCTTAAGTCACTAAATACCCCCATTTCATGGTGCATTTATGAATCTACTTGAAAAAAGAAGTTAAGTGATGGTGACGATTATCAACTAGAACATAAAAATATTCTCTTTAATGGCCAAGATGTACCGGTAACATGTAACTTATGGGTAGAGGCTGGACTGGTAAATGGAGCTCTTGGAATAGTTCAAAGAACATTCTATAGTCATGGATCAAAGCCACATGAATTCTTGACGTACATTGTTGTTTATTTTAATAAGCACATTGGAGCACCATGGGGCATTTTATATACTTGTGTTTTCCACCATTGTCCTTGGAAGTTTTCTATGAGACGTTAGGAAAATGAAATGCACTTTCACCGAGGAAATTTCTCACAAAAATCTATAAAAATTCATGGCCATGCTTTTTCCTCGTAAAGTAGCGGTTGACCGTAGGTTCCTCATAGAATAGATGTGGTCCATTATGGTTTTCCCATACAAAACCTATGACCACCCCTGGGATCTTCAAGAACTGAAGATTTACAAGGTATAGCATGTCACATTCTTGTGCTTTGTTGCACGACTTTTTCTCATGTTTTTGGATTATCACCTTTGTGCTTCTCCATATGGAGGTTAAGGAGACAACTATAAATAATGGGCATGGGAATCCATTCTATTTTTAATATTTACCATAAATTTCAATTACAATGACTTTTACAAAGACGTTAGATGCATAGGGAAGATTTTAAAAGCTCATTTTTCATCTATGCATGTTTCAAACTTCCTTTAGGGATTTTCTATTGGTAATTTACTTACTAATCCAAAAATCAAGTGTAAATCATACAAATTATGCATTGGAGATGGCTTTGATTGTCGAAGGTGTTTACAATTGGATCAACAAATTCTATCCATCCTATGAACTATCCATAAAACTTCGTATTGAGTTAAAACTTAACCATCTAATGCTTACCCTTAGTGGAAAGCTAGGTTTATCATGCAATTGCTTTGGAAATATTCCAGAGAGGATATTTGCAAGTTGTTTGTCTGATAGGGAAGCCACTTCAATAAATGTGCATTTATGGAAGATGGATTCCATAAATGCATATTTACGGAAGACAGATTCCATATATGCACATTTACGAAAGCTAGCCACTTTCATAAATGCATATTTATGGAAGTTGGATTTAGTATATGCGCATATACGAAATCCAACTTCAGTAAATGCACATTTACAAAAGCCAACTTCCATAAATGCACATTTATGGAAGGCAACTTCTGTAAATGCGCATATACGGAAGCCAAATTCCATAAATATGCATTTACGAACGACAAATTTCGTATATGAGCATTTAAGGAAGTTGACCACTTCCATAAATTCACATTTATGGATGACATCTTTTGTATATGCGCGCTTCCATATATCTGCATTTACAGAAGTTGGACTCCATATATGTGCATATATGGAAGTCAACTTCCATAAATGCACATTTACGGAAGCCAACTTCCATAAATGTGCATTTACGGAAGGCGACTTCCTTATGTCCATACTTCTGTATATGTGCATTTATGGAAGTTGGATTATGTATATGCACATATACGGAAGAACGCATATGCAAAAACCAACTTCTATACAAAGATCATTATAAATGAATTTCATAAATACATTAAAGAGATAAAACCTACAACGTAGGAATGGAAATTGCCAACATGGCAAGTCAGACTCTAACAATATATCAAGTTACAGGTGATGGGGATATATGTTATTTTTAGTAGCTATTTGTTGCACTACTGGTAATAGGAAAAATTACAGAATCTTATTAAGAAAATAAAAGCAAGATGGATTATGCAAAACACGGTATAATACTAAATGGTTCCAATGCTAGAATTGCTCTAGGAGATTAATGCTCAAGAGCCTTCTCTTTTTGAAATGAATGTGAGCCGTCGATCAGTTTCAACTGTGCCATCTGGGCAACCCTGGCACTTTAGCGTCCCTGCTAAAGTTTTACCGACCTGCCGATTTTAGAACTCCCCTGGCCATATTTAACGATGGAACAAATTTCTCACAAAGTGACTTTCTCGCTAATTACTTGTTGACCTGATATTAATATAATATTATCATTAACTAATTCGGGAATTCGGGACTTTGTCTCTTCAGGGCTCCGAGATTCGGGGGAACTATGTTTGTTCTGGAAGGAAAGCTTCCGGAGTGACATTCTCCCATAGTCATGTAGCAGCCTGACGTCTTATGGCTGACGTGTCACAGAGTGCCATGTGTCCTTTTCTACATGGATACCACTTGTCTTGCCTGCTGCCTGCCACATGTCCGCGGTAGTTCCCATGTGTCTTTGGTACTTCGGGATTCTCATTCTCTTACGATCCCTCCATACCTGTGCATTTATTCCCATTCCAACCCAACAGGGACTACGCTGCCATGCAACACTTGTTTAACATATTGGAAACATGTTTCATGATTTCAATGAAGTTAAGAATAAATCTTTGGATGAAGTTGATTTTACTGAAGAATGATTGGAAAACCTTATTGGTTTCAAGTAATGGGATACTCTGAATAATAAAACCTTCTCGGTTTCAAGTAAGGGGATACTTTGAATAATTTCCACCCTAGGATCCTTCTTTACTTCATATTTATATATGACATGGTCAAATAATTTCCCTTTGTTAATACCAAACACATACATTTTGGGGTTTAAGGATATTTCGATTTTTTTGTAGATACTAAAAATTTATATCAGATGTCAGATATGATCCTTCCTATTCTTGGAGAATACTATTGAATCATCTTAGTAAATCTCAATGATTTTTCAATTAAATATTTGAAAGAAAAATCCATAAGCCTTTGAAAAGTGTACCTAGCTATATAGTGTATGTCAGTTAAGATAAACAATATTTATATCTAGGTAAATTAAATTTATTTTTTCAAAAAAATTCATTCATTGTTAATTTATGGTTGAGCATCATAAATAAATACATTATACTATATTAAAATATAATTAATATTGATGATATGTTATATTAGTATGATACATAGTATTAATGTATATTCCATGTTATATGGTTCTCGTATACTAAAAATATAATATAATGTTTTATTAGTATAGTTGTATAATATTAATGTGTACTCTATGTCGTAATCTATCCCATCCTCCTCTTAGAAACAAGCATCTCCCCCATTGAGAGGATGGCTATGACTATATATCTAATGTATAAAAACAAGTTAAACAACATGGAAGACAAGAGGCTTCCTAAACTTGCTTCAAAATCAAGTCATAACCACCATCGACTCAAGCGAGGATGGCATAAAGATGCCCGGTCTTGGCTAAACTATTGGGGAATCATGGAAGAGACCATTTTTCATAATAAAGATACTGTTAAAAAAAATGTCAAATCAAAATTTAAGGAGAAAATGTGGTGTGATAAAGAGTTAGAGGAAAAAAGAAAATTAAGGTATTATAAAGATGTAATCCATCCTAATCTAGAAGATCAAAATTATCTATCTATTTTTCCAAGTGTAAAGAAAAAATAAGCATTGCTAAGATAAGAACAAATTCTCATGATCTCCATAGTGAAACTGGGTGTTGATCAATTCCTAAAACGCCATGGGATGAAAGAGTGTGTCACCTTTGTGACACTAAGAAGGTTGAAGATGAAAAACACTTTCTCTTAGATTTTCCATCCTATACCCATATTAGATCTCATTTTCAAAATATTTGTCACACTACGGACCTTCTTAACCTCTTAACTCAACAAAAGTATGGTGATCTTGGAAAGCTTCTCTTAATGCTTTTCAAGTATAGACACAAAATTCTAAAGAATTGCTAGTAATCACTTACCCTCTTAACGTTCGATAGACCAATTTGATCTTAGTTGAGGTTAATCATCATCATCATCATCAACAATAAGCTAAATAATATTGATATTATATAGTATTTAATATTTATAATTGATTATATTAATATTGATATTATATATTATTTAATACTTATAATTGATTATATTATATTATTTGAGTGTGTAAGTTTTTATAGTTGTTTTTAACCATGAGAAATTTGTAACTTATTAGAGTGATCTAGGCTAGTTTATGTAACAAACCTATTCTCTAACCCCTCAAAAGTCAAATATATCGATAACTTGTGACTTAGCAAGAGCCAAGACATCTACCTAGGGGCATATACTCTTCTAGCCTTATCACAACTAACCTACATATCACTTTGCATGAATTGAACATGAATAAAGAGGACATGGTAATCATAACATTATTTGAATTTTTTTAGATATAAATTATGTAAAAGATTTTAATTTTTGAATGGATACTCCACTCATCATCAAAAACAAATAAAACTAAAATTTTAAAAATATATATTGGGAAAAAGATATATAGAATAAATATATCAAAATATAACAATTGTATAAAAGAAGAAGCCATGTGAATAAAAAATAAAATAATAATCTATTACCCATTGTAAATATATGAAAGTGCGAATCAATAAAATATTTTTACTATTGAAAAAGTGAAAATTTTATTAAAAGATTTTTTAATATTGGAAATGTGAAACTAGAATTAAAAAGAAGAAAATAGTAAAGAAAAATAAAAAAATATTTAAAAGAAATAAAAGGTTAAGACAGAGAAGGGGTTACTTGAGGAAAAAATAAAAGAGGTTGGGATATAATAAAATGATAAATTAGAAACAAAAATCAGAAGGGAGAAGGTTTAATAAGCAAGGTAATGTATGATGGGCTTCTATGATTGACTAAGTTTGTAACCATATTTGTGATTAAAATTATTATGGTGTTTTTCAATTTCAAGTACTTCCTAAATGATAGATAGAAGAGATAGGGCATTGAGGAAATAATTGTAGTTTGTTTGAAGTGGATGAGGTGTTTACATTTATATGAGTGTTCAAGAATAGACAACTTAGTGATGTGGTTATGGTTGTGTTTTCTATATATTCTTTAATACAAGCTTTGAAAGATCTACCAGTTTGTCCTATGTATGATTTTCCATAGGATCAAAGAATTCGGTAAACTCCTGGCCAAGCATAGGGTCATATTTATCCTTAACAATTTTGAATAGTTTTTTAAGGGTTTTATAGGGTTTAAAAAGAGTTTTGATATTTTTTTTGGTCAAAATCTTAAATATATGATTGGTAGTGCCATAGATGTAGGGAACATAAATGACAACTAGGGGTGGAGAAGAGAATAGATATTTTTTCAATTTAGAATTGCAGGTTAAGTGGAAGGATTTGTTGTTTTGAGAGATTGAGTAACCATTGGCCACGAGGGATTTTGTAAGTTGTGTTTTTTTCTTCTCAAGGAATTGATGATCTGAGATTTGGATGGCTTGAGTAACCTGATTTTTTAGAAAAACATATTTCTAGGTTGGTTGATGATCAGACTGGGCATGCAACTATCATTCAATATATTCTTTTCTCTATAAACTTAGTGGGGAGAGAATTTTCCTTTTGCATTTCCATAGTTAATTGAATATGGAGGGATTTTGTTAAGATGCTTAAAGAAAGAAATCAAAGGGGAATGATCATTAGGCCAAACGACGAAAATATCATCAAAAAATTGAAACAAGCATTTAGATTTAAGATAAAAGTTGTTTAAGGCTAAACTCTCAAAATGTTCCATAAAATTATTAGCAACCATGGAGATAAGGAAAATCTAATGCCTCTACCTTCTATTAATTAATAGTTGAATAACATCAACAAGTAGATTTTATTATACTTTAAATAGAAATAACATTCATATAATTTTTTTATGTGTATTAAAAATACAAATAATATTAATATATATGAATTAGATTATATTATTTTTAATGAACAAGTATTTTTTATTGATAATTAATTTATGGTTTACTACCATAAATAAATATATTAGGCTATATTTATAAATATAAATATATTAGGCTATATTTATAAATATAAATGATGTTCAAGATATTTTTTTTTTAAGGTTAAATTCTCAAAATGTTCCATAAAATTATTAACAACCGTGGAGATAAGAAAAATCTAATACCTCTACCTTCTATTAATTAATAGTTAAATAACATCAAGAAGTATATTTTATTATACTTAAATAGAAATAACATTCATATAATTTTTTATGTATATTAAAAATATTAATAACATTAATATATATGAGTTAGATTATATTATTTTTAATGAACAAATATTATTATTGATAATTAATTTATGGTTTACTACCATAAATAAATATATTATGTTATATTTATAAATACAAACGATGTTCAAGATTTAGTTTTTTCAAATAAAAAATATATAACATATTTGTGTATATGGTTAATTGTATATAATTATATATGAGTTTTAATATAATAGATTAATATTTACATGCTTATTATTTATTAAGGAAAATATATAATTCATATTATTTATTATAAAGTGGAGTATGTGATTATCATATATTATTATTTAAATATTTTTAAAATTTTTAATTGATAATTATTTTATGATTGATCATCATATTTATATTAAATAATAATTAATATAAATAGTATTGATATGGTTTACAATATAGTTGATTATATAATGTTAATATATAATATAGAAATCAAGTAAGGTTGTTTATGTCTCTTATCCTTTTTGGCATATACATTGATAAGTTAAGAATATTGTTTGGAAGATGTTGGTTGTATTGGTTTGATAGTCACTGGTATAGTTAATATCCTTTTTCTTTACGTTGGAGATATTGTTTCTATGGTGAGGAATATCTATGACCTCAATAAGCAACTAAGAATCCTTAAGAATTTTTTCTCTAATATGGGTTGATTGTGAACACTGAAAAAATGAAGGTTATGATAGTTAAATATCAAAATATCATCTACGATATTTTTGTATATGACAATCACAGCTTGGAGGAAGTGCCTTCATACAAATACCTCAGAATCGATATTCATCGCAGACTCAATTGGAACTATAGAATTGAAAAGAGGATAAATGGAGGGTGGAAAGCTTATTATGGGCTTGAAAACAAGTGTAAACTACTGGACCTTTGGCTATGGGATAAGAAAAATCTCCTCTTCGATACTCTGGTCACTCATGTTATGTTATATGTATGTGAAGTTTGGGGATGCAGTATCTCTAGAGAATCTCGGAGAAAGATAAAGTAGATCTAAAAGAACTTTATCACTTATAATCTCAAAATTAAAGGCAATACACCTTATCCTATCCTCCTTAAAAAAGTGACCATTTCCCCCATTAAGAGAATGACCATGATTAGGTACTTAATGTATAAGAACAAGATAAACAACATGGATGACAAAAGACTTTCCAAAATTACTTCAAATTTCAACAAAAAACCACTAGCCATTGAAGCGAGGATAACATAAAGATGCAAAGTTTTGGTTAAATCACTGGGAGATATAGGAAGATGTCATTATGAAGAATACTGACAATATTAAAAAATTTGTTACATCTAAATTTAAGGAGAATCTGTGGTGTGATAAAGAATTAGAGGATAAAAGGAAATTAAGATACTACAAGGAGGTGGTGAACCCTAATCTAGAAGATCAAAAGTATCTCTCGATTTTGACTAGCACAAAGAAGATAACCAACATTTGTAAAATTCGAACCAACTCCCACGAGTTGCATAGCCAAACTGGGCATTGGACAATTCCCAAAACACCGTCAGATGAAAGAATCTTTCATAAGATGAAAAGCGCATTCTCCTAGAGTGTTGTGCATACACTCAATTTAGATCATTGTCACATTACTAACCTCCTAAATCATCAAAACTATGGTGATCTTGGAACACTTCTCTTAATGCTTTTTTAGCACAAAAATAAAATTATAAAGAAATCTAAGTAATCTCTTTTATTTCTTAAGGTTAGAAAAAACAATTCCTATTGTTTCAGTAAACATTAATCATCATCATATATTATACTTATTAATATATTGTATTTTTTAATTTTTTAAATAAAATATTAAGATTTTTCTGATATTTTAATTTAAAAATAAATTTTTTTTTTTTGTTTGCTAGTTTGTCCATGACCTACAGGACTAGCGTGTGGCTTGAGAAACCAAATCACCCGGGGATCGCACAGGCCTGAGCCACACCAACCCTTAACATGGTTGGATTTTTTGTCCCCACAAGTTTCCAACCGGTAATTTAACATCACAGAGTGCCTTAACAACACACTCTGTCACCGACTATCCTACATCCTACACCTGGAGGACATTTAAAAATAAAAATATTACACATTTCATTTATTTGAATTTTTTTTTTAATAATTTTTTACATATCTTATTCATACATCTCACATTTAAATAGATTTTTGTTTTTAATATTTTTTTTACATATCTTGTTCATACATCTCACATTTATATTGGTGTTTTATTTTTTTATATAATATTTATCAATTTATACTCTACTACACATAGTTTATGCTTTTCTACCATAATTAAGTATATATAAATATTTTATACAAATAATATCATTTCTAAATTTTAATATTTAAAATAAATTTACTATTTTAAAATTATTATATTTTGAATTGTTCATAATAATAATATATATATTATTATTAATATATTATCATAACATTTCTTCTATGCCAAACATCTCAGTGCACATAGCAAATTGTTTAATATTTGAAGCCTCTAGATACTCCTAAGTTTTTTTTTTTTTAAACAAGTTCGAAAAGATTGTGATGGGAAGATAGGTATCCCACAACCGTTGGTATAAATGCATCTTTCTAAAGAAGTTAGAAAATTGAAAGAGAATACATAGCAAAATGAGGAAGGGAAAATCACAGTTTCGTCAAACTGAGTGGGAGAGAGAAAACATGTGTCATATAAAACTTTGCGGCGAAAAGGAAAGACGGTATGGATTTGGGAAATCAGAAGTCAATTACAGAGAGCATATTGACTTCACTTGAGTTGAATAGGGCATAGGGGCAAAGAAACCACATGTATTGACTTGACTTGAGTGTGGCAGAGGGGCAACTGGAAGGTGTTTATAGAGAACTTTCTCTCAGATATTGACTTGAGTGGAACAGAGGGGCATTCAGAAGATGTTTACAGTGAACTAAACTTATTGAATTGACTTGAGGGGCATCCAGAAGGCATTGACTTGAATTGAGTGGAGAAGAGGGGCATCCGTAAGACGTTTACGGAGAACTGAGCGTATTAACTTGAATAGTGTGGAGTGAACTCCGGAGGGGCATCTGAAAGGCATTTATAGAGAACCGAGGGTATTGACAGGACTGGGTGTAGGAGAGGGGCGTCTGGAAGGCGTTCCAAATTTTTTTCGATAAAAATGCATTTGCCACGAAATTTCTTGCGTAGATTCCAGGGAAGAAGAGATATACATTAGAAAATCAAATTCCATCCTCCGTCAAACATTGTGTTGGAGAGAGAAAAGAATTGTCATATAAAATTCTGCTGGGAAAAGGAAAGACAGAGAGATCGATTTGGGAAATTGAAAGGCTATTGACTTGACTTGAATGGGAAAGAGGAGTGAAGAAAGCAGGAAAAAAATTCTTCGATAAAGAAAAAATCGAAGAATTCAGAGAATCTAACATCCTCCCAAGCATGTGAGTTGTCCGTATGGAGTTGATTTTGGTATGGTGAAGAAATGGAGAATTTTGTGAAAGCAATCAAATAAAGCCTCCTCTTTTCCAGCTAGGAAATCCTAGTAACTCTTTTTCACCCAAACATTCTAAAAATTATAAAATAAAGCATAAGCTTCCTATTTGATTTAAAAAAAAAGATATTTATTTATTTTAAAATTTTTTAAATTCAAAACATAATGTTAAAGCCTTTAGACTGATGTGAAAGTTTAGGGAAGTTTAAATTTACATGAAAACTAGCATGGTAAAGAAATTTAAATTTACATGAAAACCTTCAGTAATTGGTATCCGAGAGGTCCATGATGTGCAATTCCGCTTAGAGCTCTTGGATAGTTGCATCTCTCAACAGTTAGGAGCAGCAACGACCATCCTCCTTTCTCTTGGACATAATTGACATTCAACATAATGGTCATCAGGTTCAACATTTTAGTCACTAGTTGTTCTGGTTTACATATGTTCAAGTAAGGAAATAGTTCTAATAGTATAAGGCCAAGGCTTAATTTACAACCTATTGTTTTCTTTCTGCACTTGGCACTGCCAGACAACCATTTTGCTATTGTAGATATTTGGTTCTGTAATACTTTTGTGGACATAGGAAGAACAATTTTGAGAAATCAGTTGGGGTGAACTGAATAC
>JASDQU010308356.1:107273-127421 GCA_032191745.1 Picea mariana | reverse complement strand
AGTTGGTGCATCAACTTCTCGGGGTCGTAACTTTTGCATACGATCTCCGTTTTAGGCGTATGATAGCTCATTGGAAAGATCTATCCGATGCCTACAATGATCGAGACAAAATAGCATAATTAAATGTTATTTTGCGACAACAAAATACCCAAAAAAACATCATTTAGGGCCTCAAAATGGCCCCGGAAGTTCAGGACCCGAAAAAACTGCTAAAAATAGTAAACTGCGCGAAAACTGAAAAACTGAAAGAAGAAATGGTGGGGGTCCAAGTGGAATAGGTGGGTGGCCACCAATATCCACCTGGATCAAAGAGACTACCTTTTGTTTCTTAGGCAACCAAACCAACGGTCCAGTGATGAAGTGAAACACATAGCTAGAAGTGGACTTCCTATCATCATTGTTTCCTACCCAGTCAGAGTTGGTGAAGCCGACCAACAAATTTGAACTTCGACAATACTTGATACCAAGATGAGTGGTACCCTTGAGATAACGAACAATCCTTTTGATAAATTTCCATTGCATTTCTATAGGTTCTTGCATAAACTGAGAAACCACCCTAACAACAAAATAAATGTCAGGTCGATTGTGTGTGAGATAAATAAGTCTGCCAACTAGTTGTCGATAGAGTGTAACATCAAATTTGGGAGACTAACAAGTTTTATTTAGCTTAACTCCAGACTGAAAAGGAGTAGCACATGGCTTACAATATTCCATCTTAAAACGTGTCAAGATATACATTACATATTTATATTGAGAAATGAATAAATCATCAAACAAAGCTAATACTTGAAGGCCCAAAAAATTATGCATAATACCAAGATATGTCATGTCAAAGGAGTCAACAAGTTGTTTCTTCAATCTAAGAATGAGATCAATATTATTGTCAGTTATGGCAAGGTCTTTAACATATATAGCAATAATCAAGGTAATTCCATAAGTATGGAGTACATATAGGATGTGATCAGATTCACAATGTTTTAAACCAAGTTGAAGAAAGAAATTGTTGATTTTAGCATACCAAGCTCTGGAAGCTTGCTTCAAACCATAAAGAGACATTTGAAGTTGAAAAACCAAATTAGAATCTGTCACAAAATCAGGAGGTTGTTCCATGAAAATTTCTTCAAATAGGTCACCACAAAGAAAATCACTCTTCACATCCATTTGGTGGATCTTCCATCCAAAATGAGTAGCAAGGGAAATAATTAGTTGAATAAAGTTCATCTTTGCAACAGGGGCAAAATTGTCATTGTAGTTGATGCCTTCTTGTTGAGAAAATCCTTTTTCAACCAAGCAATATTTATGATGTTCAACAACACCTTCAGAGGTAAATTTGGTATTGTAGATGCATCGACACTTCACAATGTTCTTCCCTTGAAGTTGGGAAACTAAATCCCAAGTGTGATTCTTCAATAGAGAATTCATTTTAGTCTTCATAGCTTGCTCCCATTCAGGTTGTCCTTGTACATCTGAGTAGGTAATAGGGTCACAAGTTTCAAGCACATGAGTCATCAAGTCAACATTGACATGTTTCTTATGACTGGGATTTTTTCGGCCTAAAGAAACATCACCGATATTAAGACCGACAACTTCAAATGTCTTGACAACCCATTTGGGTAGACAAGAAAGAGGTGAACTAATGTTCACTACAAAAGGTCAATCAAAATTCAAAACAATTTCAGTCGAAGGAGATGGTGAACCAGTCGAGATAGAAATCGGTTGGCCAGTCGACTCGAGATTCAATGGCCTAGTTGAAAAAAGATTAGAGTTCGACTGTCCAATCGAAGAACCGAAGAATGAAATAGGAGAACCAGTGTCAGAAACAACATCAAAGGGACCATCCTGTAATAAACTAGAGGAGGCATTCAACAATTTAAGTCCATAAGACTTCTCATCAAACCATACATTTATTCTTATAATGATTTGTTGGTTGACAGGATCAAAAAATGGATAGGATTTAGACTCTTCAGAGTAGCCCATCTTGATTCAAGCATGACTCTTTGCATCATATTAATTTCTATAGTCGTTGAAAATATGATCCCAAACAACACATCCAAACACATGGAGGTGGCTAACTGAGGGCTTTATTCCACACCATTGTTCGACTAGAGTCGCAAAAGGAACAATTCAAGATGGAATTGAGAAAACAATTTGCACAATAAACAACTTCATCCTAGAAGTGAGGAGACAAATCTTTGGCTTGCAAAAGACATCTAGCCATTTTGTCTAATGTTCGATTCTTGCGTTCTGCAATGCCATTCTGTTGAGGAGTATGAGGAACCCACTGCTTCCAGTCAATACCCTATTGAAAAAGGTATTATTCAAAAGGTCAATTCACATATTCACCACCATTGTCTAATCTCATAAACTTGATGGGTTGACCACAATGATTTTTAGCAAAGATCCTAAATTATTTGAACTTTTCAAAGACATGATTCTTATTTTTTAGGAAATAAACCCACGTGAAATGAGAGAGATCATCAAAAAAGGTCAAAATATACGTTTCACAAGATAACAAAGGTATATTGATGAAACAAAAATAACTATGAACTAGCCCCAGGAGGTTTTGTGCTCGCCAAGATTTTCTAGAGTCGAAAGGTGTCTGATGATGCTTACCTGACATACATACTTTACAAACTTCATCAGGGGGGAAAATTTAGGAATACCAACAACCATATTCTATGTTGTCATCAATTGAAAACTTCAAAATTGAGGTGTCCAAGTCATTCATGCCAAAGTTTACTTTGGTCATCAATGTGAGCAACAAGGGTAGTCGGTTTAGAGTCGGGTCAAGTCATGTGAGTAAATTTATATAAACTATCCTTTGGGTTGAGAAACCCTCCGACGACAATTGGCCGACCTTTCTTCAATCTTGGACAAAGAACCGATCTTGACAAAACTCCATAATTGTACATTTTTTGTTAATTGAAAAACAGACAACAAATTGGCACTGAGGTTTGACACATGATAGACATCGACTATTCTCCCATGTCGGCAGGGAACATCACCACAACCAACAATGTCGAGAGAAAAATCATCAACAATATAGATCTTTCTCTCCACAACTTTATCTAAGGATGTGAACAAGGAATCATCCTTGGACATATGATGAGTGCATCCATTATCAACTACCCATTCATTTTGCACAGAATGAGAAAAAAACACTTAAGAAGTTTCAACTTAGATGGTGAAATTATCAGTGGGTTAGGGAATAATAGACACATCTCCTTCAAGTTGCTTGACCTTCTCCTCTAAGTCATCTCTCTTCTTATGGAAATTTCTCTCCACGTGTCCAGTCTTTCCATAGTACTGACATGTCTTATTCTTTCGATTCTTATGGGGGGCATCTGTCTACCCTTTAGTTTTCTGGTCAAGGTATTCAGGTCTTTGTATAGAGGTATCAAAATTTCCTCTTTCCTTATAATTCACCTTGCCCTTTCCCTTGAGTAAGTGACCTTGGTGCTTTCTACCATGCTTGCCTTCATCAATAAATCTAGGTTGATCAATAATCAATAAGCCACAAAAAGCGTAAAAGGTATAAACCTTACCATCTTCCTTGCATGTCTTCCAATTGGTGTGGAAAGTCGAAACAAACACATCAAATGGTGTTCTCATATTCATTAGGACCAGTTCAATGAGTTGTCCATCTTTCTTCTGATAATTATTTCCACATTCACCCAATTTTAACTACAATTCCTTCACACGTGCCAAATAGTCCTAAATTCTATCGAAAGAATGAGGATTGAGAGAGATCAACTCTTTCTCCAATTGCATGACATCGATTTCATCGAATTTTTCGAACAAAAGCTTTAGCTTCTTCCAAACTTGACGAGGGCAGTCGATCCATTAGTGTGAAAAAAAATCTCCCACGAGATATAGGTCATGATGACCCCTACAACCTCATCCTTCTTTCCGTCAACAACGAACTTCATGCAGTTGTCTATCGAGTCTGGAATTGCAGTATTCATATATTTCCACAGTCCTTTAGTCTTCAATAGGGTTTCCATGTCTGAAGACCAGATAACATAATTTGATCCATTCATAACAACATGATTGATATTCGAAGACATCTTCAATATCTAACAAATTTGATATGTTTCCACAAGTTACAGTCAATGAATCATCGACCTAGAGTCAATCAAAAACAAATATGACTAAGAAATATTTGCAGACAACAGACGAGGTCTAAGCCAATCACTCTTTTAACATCCCCACTATAATCCCCAATTTAATTAATGCTTAATGTAGATATAATATGTGGCTATGGCCAAGCGATGTAATATGCAAATTGAATTTTCTGAATGTTAATAATAAAATGTGATGCCATCTGCTAAGGGGACATGGACAAAGATGGGGGATGAATTAATCCACAAGAGAGGGGAGGGTGTAAAAGAATGCCTAAGAGGGGGTCCAAGGGGGAATTACCCATGTATATTAATTCAACCTATTTTCCTAAATTTGTTATTTGTATATACACCTTCTAATTTATGATTGAGTGTTCCCAAAGCCAATCATTGAATACATGCAAGAGGGTGGGTGTGAGAAGTCACATCCCATAGTTATTTGGAACATGGGGGATGAGTACAATCATCTTGGGGAAGTGTACAAGTCAAGAAAGGCAAACCAAAGGGAGGAAATTCGTATGGGTTGGAACACCAGTTTTACACAAGGAGTTTTTGTGCATGGATAGGAAGTGGAGAGGAAGAAAGAGAAATTGGATATGAAACATCCATGGAGGGAAAATTCTAGAGCATGTTGGAGCATATTTGGAGCTGAAGACTGAAGAGCCAGGTTTTCAGGCCCGAAGAGTGAACTCCCATGTGAGTTGCATTGTAACAACAAGTGTTTTTTGTTGGTTGCTGGTAGTTTTCCCGGTTGTGAGCTTCCCTTGAGTTCCCAACTGAGAGATTATTCGTTACCTATGACACATATACCTTGATAAATGAATGGGACACTTGAGGGACTGAGATCCCTGATGGGGTACATTCCCTAGGTTGGGAAGGTTGAGAAGAAGAGAGATGGTGAAAAATCAGGATAGCTATAGTAGAACACCAGTGGGTTGTGAGTTTTATGAGCCGTGAGAGGACAATTAGATACCACCCTCTTTTGTGGATTATTAGCCTCAGCGCGGGGGTTACTAGATATTGATATTTGGAACAATCAACCTATGGTTGGGTGGAACATTCATCCCAAGCAGTTGGTTGCACAATTTATCATAAAAGATAAGTGTTTTAGCTGTGTATGTGTTGTGTTTATGAGTTAAATTATTGTGCATGAACTATGTGTATTTAAGAATAGTTTGTATATTTTGGTGTTGAATTATTAAGGTGCATTCATGTATATTTTAGTATGTTGTAGATGCATCAATTTAATGGTACCAGATAATAGCTAAATCTGGTTGTAATTCATAGCTAGAAGGTACATGAATTTATTTAGATAGCATACATTTTAACATGTAAGAGCATTCTGCACCGTAATGTTCCTTAGCTGGTGTGGGGGAAGTTACAATATTGTAACAGAGTGTCTGGTTCAAACACAAGGATTGCATGGGCCAAGACGGATGTGAATTGAGCAATTCATTGTTGTAGACTTCAGTCTATGCGAGTTTTGGGAAAACCGAAGAAGTTGGAACGAAATACCTAAATTCGTGGGTGATTTTTGAGTTTGAATGCCTCTGGGAAGTCGAAGAGATAATCTGGGGCATAAATTTGCATGTTGCATAGCTGAATTCGATCTCTAAGGTTGAAAAATTCATGTTTTAATGGCTGATGTAGCATTGAACAAAGTTTAACAAATTGACGACCAATATTGCTTTTGATTTTGAGATCGATGACTGAGATTCATCATGATAAATTTAAAAATTTGTAAGGTTTTGGTCATTTGGAAGGTTGAGCAAATCAACGGACAAGATTCAATTTCGTCCATTGTGAAGTTGAAGCAAATTGATGGTTTAGATTATTTTCGGTCGTTTGAGATTTGGCATCGATTGTTGATCAAGATCATCCTAGATAGGAGATTGATGGTCCAAAATCATCGGGGATTTGGTCAAAATTTTCGAAGTGTTGGAAATTTTCCAAGAGAATCAATCAATGGTTGATGGCTAGGCATTGACAGAGTTGGATGAAGTTTTTTAGATCAATGGACGAGATCATTTTTCAATGGGAGACTGACTTTCGAGAAAGATTGGAGTTTGATAAATTGTTTTCTAAGTGTTGAAGTTGGCCAAGGAAAATTGTTGATGGGCCGATGGTCGGGCGTCGACTAGATTCGGTAAAGTGTTTTTAGTCTCCTATGGAAATCACCGATGGTCGATGGGTCGATGTTCAGGCGTCGGTTAAATTAGAGAGGTGTCCATTTTTGCCGATGGGTTGATGGTTAGGTGTCGGCTGATTCAATGAGGTGTTTGTGTCATCCAAGAGAAATGACTAATGGTCGATTAAGGAAAGAGGGTGATGATGTGTCATGCCACGTTAGCTAAGTTGACACCTTAGAATGATGTGTTATTCCATGTCAACAGTTTCCACATCATCCAATAGGGATGGTCGATGGCCAACGGTTGGGTCGGACGAATTAAGGAAGTGTTTTCAACAGTCAATAGGGATGGCCGACGACTGATGGGATGATGGTCGGGTGTTGGCTGAATTAGTGAGGAGTTCCATTCATCAAAGGAAATTGTCAAAAACTAATGGTCAAATTGGTCATCTTAGCATTATGTGCAAATCAATTGTCAAAGGAATGGGTCGATGGCCGACGGTCGGGTCGACAGGTTGGAAAAAGGGTTGTGCGCGCCCGAAGGAGAACGTCGATCGTCGATGGCCGATAGAGTCAGAACAACGGCTCACATTTCATTCAATTTGAGATCAATGACTCATATTTAAAAGGATTTTATAGCAGTAAAACAATCAGTTTTATATGAAATTTTCTGAATTTTGTTCATATTTTTGAAGGTCATTAACTCGCGGGGCATTTTTAAGGCCCTAATTGATATTTTTATACAATCAAAACCCACGAGAAAAACCAACATTTCCTTCTCAATAGAAAAAATTGCATAGCCTACACATCCTGCATAGGAGATAAAATAAAATAGTTTGAGCAAAGATTTCCAACGAGCTAAAATGTTCACAAAATAGAGCTCGTATGAGAGAGTTACAGCCAAAACAATAAGGGTAACATTTCAACATTGAATTACTTCCAGAGGGAATAACGCCTTTCTTAGAAGTCTGTTTGGGATACAAGAGCAGTCTATGGAAATATTTTGAACCATATAAGACAACCATGGAGCCATATTTAGGATCTAGGAGTGTAACAATGCATTGGGAGAGAGAAGACACCTATAGCATACAAGGATAAATTGGGTAAAACAGTCAAAACTTCTCCGAAACATGAATTTCATCTCAGAGTTCAAATTTGAGCAAACAAATAGTCATTGGAAAGGTCTTGGGGAGGAGAAGAGACTTATACACCTAGAATTTTTAGTTGGGTAATAACATTTTCCAGAAATTAATAAAGAGATTTATGTAACATTAAAAGAGTGGAAATTTCAACATGTAAATGTTGTAACGTTTCGCTCAAAAAACTCAGATTGAGGCATGAGTACAACCGTTGGAAATTTGTTTCAAAGAGGAGTGAATCTATGGAATAATATTTTAATTTAGTTCATTTTGTCCTTTATAAATTGGGATAAATAAAAACCTATATTCTAATTGATGAAATGTTTAATGCTATGCATGTTCTAACAATGATTATTACATGTACATTTCTTGCAGGATTAGAGGTACATGAAAGAAAATTTGGTTATTATATGAGGACTGGAGTTATTGATGATTCTTAGGGATCTTAAAACCATGAGAAAGAGATCAGAGGTCTACATGTCAACATGGGAAATGCTGAGACATAGTCAAATGGAAGAAGAGACAAGAAGGAGCCTATAACTATGAGAAGCCTACATAGAAAAGCGCAGAGATATAGAGATGATAGTTAAAGGATTATGAAGGCTCAAGAAGAGATACTTCAAAGTTTGAATATGTTTCTTAAGAAAGTCAACAAAGAATCTAGCACCAAGAAAGTGACCATTGCTAGAAAAGTGACAACATCTAGATCCCAAAGCAAAAGGCATGGTCATGGAAATGATAGGAAGTCAAGAAGCATGAGAAGGTGCCATCATTCTCCAAGGAAATCTACTAGAATAAATCATGCAAGTTCAGGGCCAAGGAGAATCCCAAGTGTGTCTCATGTCTGGAGGCAAAGGAGAAGGAATGAGGCAGACATATTGCAAGGTGAGCTCAGGAAGATTAAACCACCAAATTTCAATGGTGAACATGGGAAAGGATAATATGCCAAGGCCTAGCTATTGGAAAGGAAGAAATATTTCTAGTTGCATGATTACCCCTCTCGGGTAGAAGCTAGAATTTCCACCTACCACTTGCAAGGAAAGGAAACCATGTGGTGGGATCAACTTAAACAAGCCAAAAACCTTGATGAGAAGATGATCTCATGGAGGCAGTTCAAAGGATATTTTGAAGAGATAGATTTATTTGAGAATTACTATGAAAGGAAGATGAAAGCGTTCTTTGAACTCAAGTTGGGAAGCATGACAATGAACGAATATGAAAAGAGGTTCTTTGAATTGTTGAAGTATGTTGACTTCATCAAGGATGAGAAGGTCAAAATCCAATGGTTTCTAAGTGGGTTACCGTCCTTCTACAGTGACAAGATTCAACATGATAACCCAAAAACTTTGGAGGAAACCATAAGGAGAGAAAGGTATCTTTATGAGAAAAGTAGAGGAAGGACAGTTTTCCAAAAATCTTGGAATGAAAAGATGAAATGGTAAAAGGATCAAAGGAAGAAAGGTTTTAATCCACCCTTTTTTAGAAATAACTCCCAAGCAAATCAACAAGTCCAATCAGCCCAAAATGAACACAAGATTGTAGATTCATTTGGGAAAAGGCCAAGGAAGCATCCTGTACAATGTTGGGGGTGTGAGGGGAATCACTTATATAGGGATTTCCCTCACAAAGGAGAAAGAATGAGGTCTATCCACAACATTCAAGAGGTTGAAACAATGGAAGACATGGGAGGAAACATGCGAAGGATTTATGTAGCCTTGGACAACAAGATAGTGGAATATCAACCCCCCATGATTGCAGTCGAAGGTAATATTGATAACCATCCCATATCCATTTTAATTGATTCTAGAGCTAGCCATAGTTACATAAATTCTAGCATTGTTGAAAGATTTCACTTGCAAAGGAGCAAGCATAAGAAATCTTGGTTAGTTCAGTTATCCATGTTAGCCAAGATAAAGAACAATGATCTTGTAAAAGATTGTCTAATAGACATTAATGGACTCAGTACAAAAGTAGATGTAAACATCATACCATTGGGTTCAAATATTTTCCTAAATGGCATGAATTGGTTGGAAAAATACCATGTTGTCCTAAATTGTTACAACAAGACAATTACATATCTTGATGAAGAAGGAAAACAAGGAAAGGTTCAAGGAATTCCAAGAGCTGTAGCTGTTAGATAGATTTCAACTATGTAGTTGAAAATGAGTTTCAGGAAGGGATGTCATATTTTTTCAAACCATATGGTAGAGGCAGCCAAAGATAAAGTGGAAAGCATTGAATACCATCCGGTCTTGATGGGTTTTGAAAATGTTTTTTGGGAAATCCCTGGATTAACACCAAAGAGAGAGATTGATTTCTCTATTGATTTGGTTCCAGGAGCTTCCCCAGTGTCCAAGACACCATACAAAATGGGCACACAAGAATTAAAAGAGTTGCATATGCAACTTAAATAATTTTTGAAGAAGGGGTAGATATGCCCAAGTGTGTCACCTTAGGGAGCCCTGGTTCTTTTTGTGAAGAATAAAGATGGAACCTTAAGGTTGTGTATTTATTTCAAATAGATAAATAAATTTAGCATCCCCAACATCCAACTGGGCTATGCCAAATACAATTTTTGAACTATATACAAAATTAAAACATATAGAAAACTCTACAAATGCACAAATTCATACAGAAAAATAATAAAAATACACATGCAACACACACAGGAAAACCCATAAAAATAAACACACACATAATAATGCAACATGTAATTTAACACACAATTGACATTTATATTGTTAAAAATATCACCAACTGCATGCAGACCTTCCATGTTCCTCCCAACCTTAGACCACACTGCTCAAAACTCTCAACAGTGGGTCACCCCCGAGCTGGGACTAAACTCCACCTAGGTAAAGGAATACCTAACTAGGCTGATGTATCTTAGACAACATAAAAAAATATGTCACAAGTGCCAACTTGAACTAACATCCTATAGTCCCTCATTCCCCACATGCCTGTCCCACCCCAGGAAGTGTGCCCCTTCTCTTCATGACAGTCCTTATGCTGCCCCACTTCCTTTCTGAGGCTTCAACAACAGGCCAGATAGGAAGTCTTAGAGCCATGTAGTTGCAGTTTGGAACCTTCGGAAAATCAATTCCCAACAATTCTCTCACCTAGAGAGAATTGCTCATGGGCCTGACAACTCGCCTCTTCAATATCCCACATTCCTGACAACCTGGTTCTTTAGTCCAACTCCTATGCTACTTAGGTACATGTATAGGTACGGGTACATGTATAGGTACAGTGACAGGAAGGTATGGAGGACAACTAAAGGAATGAGTGCATGATGGGAAAATGAACTAAGTCCAAACTATATGTATGCATGTTCCCAACTTGACAATTGTCATGTTGAGAACTTTGGCCCACTTGTCCCCATCCTTATAACTTAGGATAAAATAATTATCCATACTTTATACTTTAAGGAATATTAATATAATATCCCTTTTTGGCTTAAGCTCCCTAGCTTATCCCTTATCCTTAACTTTTAGCTCCCTTTCCCTAACTAGTGGAGTTTAGTCCCCCACACTCTTTTACATGGTTGGTCTATCGTAGTGATGTATTTTTCATTAATATTTGCATGTGATTACATTTACATTTATAGATATACTATCCCTTTTGCATATCGACTCACTAGACTCAAAACACAACATATACACAAGGGCTCTCTAGCCTCAAAATCATGCACACTTAAGTTTGTTTCGTGTGGTATCCTGGAATGTCTACACTTCATCATTTTAGTGCACAATACATGTGCGCACTATACCATGGAAGTTGCATAAAAAATAATATCAAAAAAATCACCAGCATAAGTACATTTGTATTTGCATTTATAGTTGGGGTTTGGCCTAGGGATACATTCACCTCCCCCTTATTTATGCACTATCCTCAATGCAATAAATATGCATATACAACCAAAATTTCAAAAATCCTCAAAAGATGCGGGTATTCTGCCCGCATAACATCCTCATTCTCCCAAGTTGCATCTTCAAGACTGTACCAGATCCATTGGACCTTTACTATCTCTATGTCTCGATTCCAAAGTTGCTTGATCTTTTGGTCAAATATGCACACCAGATGCACTTGAAAGGCGCCTTCTTTCTCCACCTGAATCACATTCCAATCAATGATATGATTAATATCAGGTATATACTTTTTGATAAATGATACATGGAATACATTATGAATAGACATTGATGCAAGCAAGGAAGCATGTATGCTACAGGCCCAATCCTCTATGGGATTTCAAACGACCCACAATAGCGAGCTTCCAACTTTAGGGAACTTCTGTTGGCATTTACTTTCAAGAATACATGGTCACCCACTTTAAATTTCCTGTGATTTCTGCGGTTATCAACATATATTTTCTTCCTGTCTTAGGAAGCCTTCAAATTCTGTTTTATTTTCAACATTTTCTCTTCCATTTCCCTGAGTAATTCCGGCCCAACCACTGCTTTATCTACTGGGTTGTCCCAACTTACCAGTGTGTTTCACCTTCTGCCATAAAGTGCCTCAAATGGGCTCATATTTAGAGATCCTCGGTACCCATTGTTATAACCAAACTCTACTAAGTGTAGGTATTCTTCCCATTTTGATGGTTTATCCATCACATACATCCTCAACATATCCTCAATCACTTGATTCACCCTCTCTGTTTGTCCATCTGATTCTGGATGATAAGTTGTGCTAAAATTCAAATTTGTTCCAAATCCCTTCCAAAATTTTGATGTAAATTTTGGATCTTTGTCAGACACAATTGTCTTGGGTATACCATGTAATCGAGCAATTTATCTCATATAACTATCAACAATGTTGGTTTCCTTGTGAGTGAGATTTATTGGAATAAAAGGGGCAACTTTAATAAGCTTATCCACCACTCCCATAATGTAATCATGCTGCTTGTTTGTTCTAGGAAGTTTGGTGATGAAATCCATTGTTACAACTTCCCATTTTCACTTAGGAATGGGTAATGGCTGTAGCAAACCAGCCGGGTGTCTATGCTCAGCCTTGACCTTTTGACACTCCAAACATTTGACAATAAACTCAACAAGTTCTTTCTTCATTTATGGCCAATAATATTGTCTCTTGACAACTGCAATTGTTTTCTGATAACCTGGGTGCCCAACATAAGGTACATTATGCATTTATCTCAATATCATATTTTTCAATTCCTGGGAGTTTGATACATAAATTCTGCCCCTGTACATGAGAATTTCATCATTTTCTAGCTTATAGTCTTCAACTTCATTCTGCAAAATACCTTGCTGTAATTTTGTTATTATTTCCATGTATTAAATCTGATTTTGCAGCCTCTAAGATTCTATCTTTAAAATCTGAATGGTACATGCTTATGGATGTAGCATGCAACTCATGCTCCCTTCTGCTAAGTGCATTAGCCACCTTGTTCTCTTTACCTTTGATATGCTTTATTTCAAAGTCATATTCACTGAGAAATTGTAACTACCTTCTTTGCCTCGAATTTAGAGTTGGTTGTCCAAATAAATATTTCAGACCACTATGTTTTTTCCTCAACTTGAACCTTTTTCCCATGAGGTATTTCCTCCACATATTCAAGGCATGCACTATGGCTTCCAAATCCAAATCATGAGTATCATAGTGCCTTTCATGCTCCTTCAACTTCCTTGATTCATAGCATACAACATACCCATTTTGATTGAGGACTCCACCAAGCCCTTCTTTACATGCATCAATGCATACAATGAAGTCTTCATTTGGATCACCAATCCTTAGTATTGGAGAACTTGTTAATAAATGATTCAAGTGTTGGAATTTTTTTTCACAATCCAATGTCCATTGAAACCTTCACACCCTTCTTTTGCAAGGAAGTGATTGGGTGTGCAATCTTTGAGAATCCTTCAATAAATCTCCTATAGTAGCCTACAAGGCCCATGAATGATCTGACCTCTATCACATTCTTTGGCACTAACCATCCTCTAATGGCCTCTATCTTTTCAGGATCTACTATTATCCCTTCCTCTGAAATGATATGTCCCAAATAATGAATTTGCTTATGATAAAATGAGCACTTGCTCAATTTGGCATACAATTGATGCTCCCTTAATACCCGTACTACCATCCTCAAGTGTTATTCATGCTCTTCCTCCGACTTAGAATATATAAGAATGCCATCTAAAAATACAATGACAAACTTATCTAACTATTCTCTGAAAATACCATTCATTAAACACATTAAGACAATTGGTGCATTTGATAACCCAAATGGCACCACAATGAAATCATAATGGCCATACCTTGTTCTGAAAGAAGTCTTGTTGATGTCTTCTTCTTTAATTCTCACGTGATGATAACCTGACATGAGATCAATCTTGGAGAATATTTTTGCATCTTTCAGCTGATCAATGCGGTCATCGATGCTTGGTAAAAGATACTTATTCTTCATAGTTACTTTGTTCAACTGCCTAAAGTCAATGCAAAGTGTCAATGTTCCATCCTTTTTCTTCACAAATAATACTGGAGCACCCCAAGGTGACACACTTGGGCATATGTGCCCCTTCTTCAGAAGCTCTTCAAGTTGCATTTGCAATTCCTTCAATTCTGGTGCACTCATCCTATAAGGGGTCTTGGATACTGGGTCTACTCTAGGCATCAAATTGATGGAGAAATCAATGTCTCTTTTAGGGGGTAATCCCGATATTTCTTTAAATACATATTTAAACTCTTTTAGGACTGCATAATCTTCAATATTTGGGACTCTATCCTTAGGTGTTTCTTCCATATGAGCTGCAAATTTTGACATCCTTTTTTGTAACATTTCTTCAACTGCAATGATGGAATTTCTCTGACAATTATTGCCCTGGTAATTCTCTGAATTTCCCTTAGGTTCCCTTCCTCATCCCATCAATTAAATGATCTATTATAATAGTCTAAGATATCATGGTGTCGGTCCAACCAATTCATACCAATTAGACAGTCATAGGAACCTAAAGGAAAAATGTTCAAATCTTCCCTGGTGCTCAGTCCATTCATGCCTACTGGACATGACTTAACCATCTCATTAAATTTTCTTTTGGCTCTGGTAGCTAGCTGCACCAACCAATATTTTCCATGCTTTCTTCTTGGCAAATGCAATCTTTCCACCATCTTAGGATCTATATAACTATTAATAGATCATGAATCGATTAAAATAGAAATGGTTTGGTTGTTGATCATACCTTCCACTTGAATCATATGTGATTGAAACTATGATTGCTTGTTGTCCAGGGCTGCATAGATCCTTGGTACATTTCTTCCCATTTCCTCCATTATTTCAACTAGCTGTACATTGTGAACCATTCTCACCTTTTCACCTCTACGAGGACAATATATATACATATAAAATCCCTTACAACCCCAACATTGAATAGGTGGTTTCCTTGGCCTTTTCCCACCCGACTCAATTGTTTTGGGTTCTCTGGCAGTTGACTATCCACGATAACTATTTTTTAAGAATGGTGGCTTAGTCCCTTTCTTCCTCTGATCCATCTTGAATTTCTTCCTGTCTTCCCAAGATTTTTGGAAAGTTGGCCTTGCTTTTTGTTGAACATATAGGCATTTAGCTCGCCTTATGGTCTCCTCCAATGTTTTTGGATCATCATATTGTATTTTGTCACTGATGAATGATGGAAATCCACTCAAATTCCTCTGAATATTAACTGTTGCATCCTTGATGAAAGAGACATACTTCAACAATTCTAAAAACCTTCTTTCATATTCATCTATGCTCATACTCCCAAGTTTGAGTTCAAACAACTCTTTCATTTTCATGTCATAGTATCTCTTAGTTAAGTATTTATTTTTGAAATACTTCTTGAACTCCGTCCAAGTAACATTTTTCTCTTTAATGTGTTGCACCTGTACAAGCTGATCCCACCACATGGATTCCTTTCCCTTGAGTTGACAGATGAATATTCTTCCTTCAGCATTAGAAGAATACTTATGCAATTGAAAATACTTTCTCATGCCCAAAAACCGTGTCTCTGCATCTTCTTTCTTCTTGTGCTCATCATCAAATGTAGGAGGCTTGATTTTGTTCATTTCTCCTTGTGGCTCATCCACCCGAGACATCTTATGCTTCTTGATAGGGGATGGACTTCAGATGATGTGTGATTTCCTATTGGAATTCCTCGAGGAGTGATGGTGATGTCTGCTAAAACTTCTTGTTCTTCTTTTCTCATCAGGAGACCCTTGACTTCTTGATTTCCTTGAGCCACTCTCCTTATCCAATTTCCTTTATATTCTGTTCAAGCTTTGCATTAACTTCATGTTGAATTCCTCCTTTTGTTCCTTGGCTTTTATAAGCCTTTCATTATCATCTTTAAGGCTTTGGACATCCTTTTGAAAATTTTTAATGGTCTCTACTATATTCATGTTTTCTTCCTTTCCTTCTCCATGTCCATTTGAGTTTGTTCCTTCAATGCCCATATGGACATCCATCCCTCTAATATTATCTTCATGAATATAAGACCCCTGTGTATCTTCCATCCCTCTACACTTTGTGTTTATCCTAATCCGATCTAACAACTGTTAACTCTGCAAAATATGCAACCAAAAAAATTTGTTAGGCTAAATAATTTAAGAGATTCATGAAATTACGTACAATTTTGGTTCAATAATGCATCGGAATTATTTCGTCAGATTTCTTGAAAAATTGAATGCCTAGATCAATTTTCTAGGTGAATAGTTATATTCTACTATCCAAGAACTTTCCAACTCCTGCTTCCATGCTCAATTATGAGTCTTGAGAAGAAAGTTATGGCTATTTGAAAATTGTCCATTAATTATTTTGTTCACACTTCAACTTGGTGCAAATCTGCGAAATACATTTTTTCATCTACTCCATTGTAGTTTTGTTAGGATCTCAATTGGGTTTCTTCATATACATATTTTGGATAGTCTGTCCAAGTTTCACCTCTTTCTGGGATGCTAGTTACAACCTGCTAAAATTCTAGGCAATTAGTATTTTTGGTTTGAAATGCTACATGTACCTTCTGTGCGATCTTAAATATTGTTAACATGTCCATAATTTTAATTCATCTCCAAGGTTGTTTTCTATGGTTCAATATATTTCCATAGACTTCTCCCGTTCCTTAATCTGATTCCAGATCAAAAAGTTATGGCCCTTCGAAGTTAGTTGGGTCTTGAAATTTACCCTCCAATGTTGTCTTGTAACTTCCTCATAAAAGCTCCGTTTGACGAATGGTTTACACCATTAGAAAGCACTCTGTGGGATATTTCATTTGAGCTGAAAATACATAGTGTACCTTGGTACATTCTATTCTCGTGGTTTTTGAGTAGCTAAAAACACTATTTAGGGCCTCAAAAACACGATGCAAAAAGATGACCTTCAAACAGTATAAAATGTCGCAAAAATTCACTGGTTTTCTGCTGTTGTAGACCATTCAAACGAATTCACGCGGACACATTTGAAAATGTACAACCATATTTAGCATGCGCAACAACACCATAAGGTAGCGCATGCTCTGTGCACCTATAAACAATGTGCATCACTTCTCTGTCGGGCCAATATCTGGTGCACACTACTTTTGTGTCACGCACCAATATCTACCACGCATAGTTTTTGGTTCATGCACGAATACCTGTCGTGCTAAATTTTTGTGTCGCATGCTAATACTCCACGTGCATTGTACTCTACGCACTACACCATTCCAAAGTTTAGTTCATTCCCACTACGCACCAGTACTCTGTGTGCACCATTAATTAAACCATCACGCGACAAGAATATTCAGCATTCATGCATTGCATACCAACATTTCACGTGCACCAACAAAATTCCTCTGTGCTCTGCCAATACTCAGTGCACACACCACGCGCCCCAATATTATGCATGCACACACCGCGTGCGCCAAGATTACACATGCACCACCCAATCTGCACCGTTCAGTGCTAAATTTAGTGTGCACATCAACACACTATTATTTTTCCTTGCTTCGCTATATCTGCTTCGCGCAATGCCAATTTTAAGTGTGTACACCCCCGCACCATTTTTTTTCGTGCATTACCAATTCTGCATGGCACAATGCCAAATTTAAGTGCGCACAACCGCACACCATTATTCTTCACGCATTACCAATTCTGCACTACGCAACACAAAATTTAAGTGCGCACACCTGCGCACCATTATTCTTCGCGCATTACCAATTATTCACCGTGCAACACCAAATTTAAGTGTGCACATATGCACACTATTATTTTTCATGCATTACCAATTCTGCATCACGCAATGCCAAATTTAAGTGTGCACACCCGCACACAATTATTTTTCGCGCATTACCAATTCTGCACCGCGAAGTGCCAAATTTAAGTGTGCACACCCGCACACTGTTATTTTCCACACGTCACAAGATTTTCAGTGTGCATCACGCATTTTTAGTGCGCACACCTGCACACCTTCATTTTTCTACGCATTAATTCCTTGTGAATTCCGCTGCAAAAATTGGGGCTTTTGCCAAACTTTTCACAATTTTCACCATGGACATTATGCAACTTTGAAATTTTTTCAATTTCACTCCGATAACACCAATTCAACCTCTACAACAATAAATCGATCCTGGTTGAAATTCTTGGAACAAATTTTTTTAAAGTCAATTCACAAATTGATAATTTTAATCAACTAATATCGCTCCATCTGTCATGGCTTCTCTGTAACTTCAAATTCGATAAATTCCAGGTCTGAATTTGTTAGAACATATATTAAATTAAGAATATCTCACCACTTGGCCAAATTTCTCATTTTTCTCATGAATTTAACCATAGAAATTGGGGCTTTTTCCCAATTCCACGCAATTGCTTCTAATTTTTACCATGGATGCACTGTAATTTGAAATTTGGCCACTTTAAAAACAATTCTTTGTGAAATTTTGCTTCAATTCAACTTGCTTGGCCTATTTAGGCTCAAGGTTGAAAGCTGGAGCTCTGATATCATATTGTAGCATCCCCAACATCCAATTGGGCTATGCCACATAAAATTTTAGAGCTGTATACAAAATTAAACATATAGAAAAATATACAAATGCACAGATTCATACAAATAAATAATAAAAATACACATGCAACACACATAGGAAAAACCCATATAAATAAACACATACAGAATAATGCAACATGTAATTTAACACAATTGACACTTATCTTGGTAAAAATATCACCAACTACATGCATACCTTCCACGTTCCTCCAAGCCTTAGACCACACTTCTCAAAAATCTCAGCAGTGGGTCACCCCCGAGCTGGGACTAAACTCCACCTAAGTAAAGGAGTTCCTAACCAGGTTGATGTATCTCAGACAACAGGAAAAACTCCGTCATAGGTGCCAACTTAAACTAACAACCTACAGCCCCTCATTCCCCACATGCTTGTCCCACCCTAGGAAGTGTGCCCCTTCTCTACTCAACATTCCTTTGGCTTCCCCACTTCCTTTTCAGGGCTTTAGCAACAGGCCAGACAGGAAGTCTCAGATCCCTGTAGCTGCAGTTTGGCACCTTCAGGAAATCAATTCCCAACAGTTATCTCACCTAGAGTGAATTTCTCACGGGCCTAACAACCCACCTCTTGAATATCCCATGGGCCTAACAATCTGCTTCTTCAGTCTAGTTCCTAAGCTACCCAGGTACATGTATGGGTATGTGTATAAGTACAGTGACATGAAGCTATGGCTGACAACTGAATGAGTGAGTGCATGATGATGGCATGATGGGAAAATGAACTAAGTACAAACGATATGTATGCATGTTCCCAACTTGACACTTGTCATGTTGAGAACTACTTTGGCCCACTTGTCCCCATCCTTAGAACTTAGGATAAAATAATTATCCACACTTTATACTTTAAATAATATTAATATAATATCCCTTTTTGGATTAAGCTCCCTAGCTTATCCCTTATCCTTAACTTTTAGCCCCCTTTCCCTAACTAATGGAGTTTAGTCCCCCATACTCTTTTACATGTTTGGTATACCGCAGTGATGTGTTTTTCATTAATATTTGTGTGTGATTACATTTGCATTTACATATATAATATCCTTTCTACATCTCGACTCACCAGCCTCAAAACACAACATATACACAAAGGCTCTCTGGCCTCAAATTCGTGCGCACTTAAGTTTGTTGCGCACGATATACTGGAATGTGAACACTTCATCATTTTAGTGCGCAGTACATGTGCACACTATACCATGGAAGGTTCATGCAAAATTATATCAAACAACTCACCATCTTAAGTACATTGGTATTTACATTTACAGTTTGGGTTCGACCTAGGGGTATTACAATAAAGTCACCATAAAGAACAAATATTCTTTACCGAGAATTGATGACTTATTTGATCAACTGAAAGGTGCAAGAAACTTTTTGAATATTGACTTGACATTAGGTTATCATAAAGTAAGGATAAAATAAAAATACATCAAGAATACAAAATTTAGGACAAGTTATGGGCATTATGAATTCATGGTAGTGCCATTTGGACTATCAAATGCCTTTGTTGTTTTTATGTGCCTAATGAATGCAGTGTTCAGGGAGTACTTGGAAAAGTTTGTAATTGTGTTCCTAGATGATATACTCATTTACTCTAAGTCAGAAGAAGAGCATGAGCAACATTTAAGAATGGTGTTGCAATTTTTAAGATAGCATAAATTGTATGCTAAGTTAAGTAAGTGCATCTTTTATCAAAAGAAGATTCACTACTTGTGGCATATAATTTCAGCAGAAGGAATAGAAGTT
>JASDQU010308356.1:91798-107088 GCA_032191745.1 Picea mariana | reverse complement strand
ACAATTGAAAGACATATTTAGAAGTGCGCCAATATTTAATATTGCAGATCGAAATGAATATTTGGTTGTGTGCATTGATGCATGCAAGGAAGGTCTTGGTGGAGTTCTTAGTCAAAAGGATCATGTGGTATGCTATGAGTTCAGAAAATTAAAAGAGCATGAGAGGAATTATGCTACCCATGATATAGAATTAACAACAATTGTTCATGCATTAAAAATGTGGAGACATTACCTCATGTGATGGAAATTTGAGCTAAGGACAAACCACTGTGGTCTAAAGCATTTTTTTGGACAACCAACATTAAATGCCAGACAAACTAGATGGTTGGAATTTCTAAGTGAGCATGACTTTGGAATTAAGCATATAAATGGAAAGGAAAATAAAGTAGCTAATGTACTCAACAAGAGAGATCATGAAATGCATGTTGCATCCATCAACATGTAAATGAATAATCTGAAAGATAAAATTATTGCAGCAACAAACTTAGATCAACATTTCCTAAAAATAATAGAAACATTACAACAAGGAAATGTTCAACAAAAATTTAATTATTATGAGTTGAAAGAAGATGAAATTTTCATATACAAAGGCACGGTATATGTGTCAAATTATAGTGAGATGAAAAATGTAGTGATAAAGGAAATTAATAATGTGCCATATGTCGGGAAACCGATATATCAGAAGACAATTGCAGCAGTAAGAAGCCAATATTTTTGGTCGGGAATGAAGAAAGAAGTGGCTAATTACATAGCCAGATGTGTAGAGTGCCAGAAGGTAGAGACATAGCATAGGCATCCAACAGGGTTATTGCAGCCATTACCCATTCCAAAACGGAAGCGGGAAGTAGTTACAATAGATTTTATTACTAAGTTGTCCAAAACAGTTAAGCAACATGATTCCATCATGGTGGTGGTGGACAAATTGACTAAGGCAACACAGTTTATTCCCATGAAGAAAACACACAAGGATGAAAACATTGCAAATATATATATGAAATAAGTTGTCAGGCTACATGGGGTGCCTAAGCAAATATTATCAGATAGGGATCCAAAGTTTACTTCCAAATTTTGGAAGGGATTGTTCAAAGTGTTATCACATAGGGTTGTCAAGAATCGTATGGGTCTATTATGAATACCTAAGTATGTATCATTTCCCTGTATTTCTCTCTTTCACGGGCCGTGTCTTAAAGTTTTCCCTTCGACTAGTAAAGTTGGTTTTGTTTGCCCCATTTTGTTTAAAAGACCTGGTTTTCCTTGATGTCTTACTTGAAAAAGTCTCAGACCAAAGCCTTTTTGTTTTCCTCTAAAGATGAGCACCCATCTCCTTTTGTTTCAATCACTCGTCTTGTTGTTTTCCCAAGCCCCTATCTAGTCATCCAAGTCTTTGTTTACACAGGCCGCAACTGCGGGCTCAAAGTGCGACACTTAGAGTGATCCGTTCTGGACCCGAATCAAGAAAAAAGGCAGGTTCAATTTTCAACGGTGGGAATTCCATGTGGAGTTCAGATTATAGCTCGTCGACGTTTGGAATCTTAAATTTGCACGAAGTATAGCACTGAAGCAAAAGGCCTAAAGAGAGAATGAGCTGTTGATATTTAAAGAGACAGGTGGAAGTTGATCCAAGTGTTTGAGGGAATAAGCTTCGAGATTTTCGAAGTGAGAAGTGTGTGGAATTCTCGAAGAGCTGAAGCCCGAATTCCTGAAATAATTTGAGCCATCAAAAGCTGAGGACGCGTGGAGGCAAATCCCTCACTTCAGAGTTCGGCGTTCCGGAGAATTGTGGGAGTTAAACATTGCAAAGTTCCGAAGTGGCCAAAGTCCCAAAGTGCTCGAAGTCTCGAAGGCTCGAAGTGAATCTGAGCCATTGATCAACAAGAGCCACGTGTCAATAGATCAAAATCTTCATGTAAAAGCACATGGAAGAGTAAGCGATATTTGAGCTTTGGTTTTCCCGGAGCTTGGAGACCCAAAGTGGATCTCAACCGTCCAAATCCAGAATGCCACATGTCATAAGAGCTGTCACTCCGGGAGTTTTACTTCGAGAGTTTTAAAATGAGAAAAGCACTGAAGACCCGAAGGCCCTGAATTCCTAAAGACCCAAAGGTTCGAAGTCCCGAAGCCTGAAATCAACAGTAGCCATCTGATTCATAGGGACGCATGGAACTAGATCCAAGAATTCATGGTTTCATGAATCAAATATTTTAGCATTGAGCACAGTGTAAGTTTGCGAAGGAAAAAATCCCAAAGCGCCTTTGGATATGAGTGCCAAGTTATGACCCGAGGTCGCATGCAGGATGGAGCAATGGAGAGGAGCTGCACCAAAGGCTGAAAGCGCCCGTATTGGTCACAAAAGAAGATCTGCATGGCCTCGAGGTACCGAGATTGACTCAAAGAAGTCGTGGGCACTACCTGGAACATTCATGGGTGTCAGGCCTCATCTCGATCTTGATGAAGGTAGTTAATGGAAATGGGGGAGACAGTTGAGACCTCATCTCACCCCATAAATGGAAAGCATACTGAGAATGGTCGTGGGGGGATATTGTCAATCCAAAGTTTCCTGAGGGATGGATTTTCTTGCAAATCACATAACTAAGCCATGCTCGCATCTAACATAAGAAGGCATGCACAAGATGACAGAGTAGGCATCGACTTGAAACTTTGAATACAAGGGTCCGATCACATTCCTGGTGGTTGCAACATTTTTAGTATATATAGGTAGTTTTGATATTTTGTTAAGGTTGAATGGTTGAGCTAGGCTCACTGCTATTGTAATATTTTGATAAAGAACAATGGTTCTTTGGTTATGTCTTGATTTGAGACTTTTTGATTAATCTAAGTCATATTTCTTACTCCATCTTATTTTCCTATGATACTGAGATAGTTCATGATTGACTGATTCACATGGATTGTTGTGACTGTATTATGATGAATGTTTGATTATAATGTTGTTATGATTTCTTTCAGTTTCCTTGAAATTTGAAACCAAGAGGATATTGTGTTTAAGTTTTTCTTCCTTAGGTTGCTGGAAGGCCTGATGTTCACAACAGACCTCTACACTTTTCTCACCAAAGTCTTCCTCCTACTCACCTTTACTCCAATTTAATGACTGAAGTTGATCTAACACCTCAATTGCTTGCGCATACCAGTCCAGATTTTTGAGTTAAAACGTTATTTTCATTGAGTCTTCTCCATTTGGCCTCTTAAAACTCATTTACATTTACTGTATAAACTGATGGGTACTGGGCTTACCTTCTATGCAATCTGAGGGTGACTTCTAGTGCTAACATTTCTTGGCGTCGTTGCTGGGGAATGAATTGAAGACATTTCCCTGGGATAGAACAACAAAGAGCTTTTGATTCTGAAGGTGCATCAGATATCAGAACCATTGAAGATTTTGGTTTGCACCTAGCGAATCCATAATCAAAGACTCTAGTCCACAATAAAATAATCCACTGGGGAGGACCCTGTTGACAAAAAGATGACCATACTGAAGGGGAAGGCCAGGTATCAGTTTTTGATCTTTCTTCATGAAATCCTATTTTTCTTTATCAACTCATTTCTCTCTTTCCCTTTACATATAAAAAGGATTATCCTCTGCTTTGCCTATTCAGATGATAATAAGCCTTCCTTTATTTATCCATCCTTGGAAGAAGAATACATGCCATCTTCTTGTGTTGTAGATGTTGATCTTGTGTCTTCTCCTCAACCTTTTCATAAAAGTGAGATTTGTATTGGATTTCCTCATGAAATTGATCACCCTTGTAGCCTTGAGGGGGTTGAAAATGATTCAAAGCCTTCTTAGATCTCATTTCCTTCCATTATTACTTCCGAGCCTGTCCATCTTCTTGTTAAACGTCATATTCAGCCTACTAGTTTTCCAGCTAAGATTAGAGACAATATGTTTAAACCTTTAAGGCTACCACTTGACCTTCATCCTTATCCTCTTTATTCCTTTGAGTATCTTCCTCAGTTTTCTGGGGAGGATCATGTTACAACTGAGAGGCACTTGGAGGCCTTTGAGATTTTTTTTTAAGTTTGAGATTGTTCATGAGGATGTTACCATGAGGTTGTTCTCACATTCTTTGTCTGGAGATGTTGCTATGTGGTTTAAATGTTTGGGAGCCGGTTCTATTGGTTCTTGGATCGAGCTATGCAAATATTTTTTAAAGTGTTTGGGTGAGAACAAGTCCCTTGATCAGTACTGGTTTGAGTTTAATGACTTGAGGAGAGGGGAAGAGGAAGCCTTGGCTGTCTTCAACATAAGGTTTTACAGTGTTTATCATAGTATGCCTATGGATATCAGACCCATAGAGACTGCTACCATGGTGTACTATGTCATGGCTCAGCATCCAGAGCTTGTCCTTCTCCTGAGAGAAAGTAAATCTTTATCCTTAAGACACCTGTTTGAATATGCTGAAGAAGTCGAAGAGAACATCAGGGCTAGTAGGGGGGTTCGCATGTAAGCATGTATTGAAGAATTACTTGTGCATAAGCAATAAGGCTATCAATATGTTTCAGATTCTGAGCAAGAAGACAGTGATTATAATTCAGATATGAAACAACAATGAGGAAGTGGGTGTGATTCACATTTGGAATCAGATCTTTCAATAGTTGCATATTTTTCTATGGGCAGGAATGCATATCAATCTTATGATAAGTTTTTAGAATATTTTGAGCATGAAGTAGTGGTTGATTGCATAGATAACTATATGTTCTTGGCTGATCATAGTTGTGATGCTTTAAATCTTTCTGTACCATTATCTTATGATCATTCTTATGAAGGAGAGATTGTAATTGTTGGTGATCAAGAGTTGGTTTCAAAAGAACAAGGAGTTTATTTATTTGCAAGCAGAGAGGCATTTACAGAGGAGCAACCTGGTCCTCTAAAGCAACCCTATTTCTGTCACGTTATTCATGATCCCGTGGCCATATAAATGGAGTCGTATGTTTCAGATTTTCTGAAATTTTCCAATGGAATTATTTCATCGATACTCACAAGTGAGTATGGTTTCATGAAATATTTACAAGACCAAACTATAGAGCCTTTTACTTTATTCATTAAGGAAAATCATTGGGTGGAAATAAGCCATCCTGGACCCAGAAAAGACAAAGAACATCATGTAAAGTAGGATCTAAGTGGGTAGTTTATCTCCTATCCAGGACTTGTAAACAAGCAAATATCACCTGGGATCAGCCGACCTGTATCAACTCTCTACCCACCTGAGAACATAAAACGACATGCGAGCCACAATGAAGGACACAAGTTAATTTCTTACCAATTGAGCTTTCCTGATTACAAATTTTGTGACCCTGTGGGGTTATATATGGAGTTGTGTTTTCCAAAAGAATTGAAGCCTGCAGAATTATTCATCTTATCATCATTTGGGGGTATGGTCAGTGTTCCAAGCCATGTTCTCATTCTACTGTCATACCTCCCTAGCTTTTTATGGATCATCTACAGTGAAGTGAAGAAGAGTTATATTACCAAACAATCTGGGTGGCTATGGTGGAAGTTTCCTTTCATCTAGCGCATTGTAAAAGTTAGTTAGCTGAGGATTGTACATAAATAAGCTCCTTCTGGAGCCCATATGTTTGTTTTTGTTTTAGTAGATTAGTGTACATATATCCCCATTTTCTTCAGCGAAAGTTTTGAGCTAGACTCCATATCCCAACAGCTAAGGCACTAGAACTGCATGTTCTTGGCAACTCGCAGGGAGCATGCCATCCCATGTAGAGCCAAATGTTATCACATAGGGTTTTCAAGAATCGTATGGGTTTGTTGTGAATACCTAAGTATGCATCCTTTCCCTGTGTTTCTCTCTTTCACGAGCCATGTCTTAACTTTTTCCCTTCGACTGGTAAAGTCAGTTTTGTTCGCCCCTTTTTGTTTAAAAGACCTGGTTTTCCTTGATGTCTTACCTGAAAAGTATCGGCCTGAAGCCTTTATGTTTTCCTCTAAAGATGAACACCCATCTCCTTTTGTTTCAATAACTTGTCCTGTTGTTTTCCCAAGCCCCTATCCAGTCATCCAAGTCTTTATTTACACAGGCTGCAGCCGTGGGCTCAAAGCACGACACTCAGAGCGGTCCGTTCTGTACCCGAATCAAGAAAAAAGGCAGGTTCAACTTTCAACAACAGGAATTCCATGTGGAGTTCAGATTAGTGGCTTGCGGGTGTTTGGAATATTAAAGTTGTGTGGAGTATAGCACCGAAGCAAAAGGCTCGAAGAGAGCATGAGCCATTGATCTTTAAAGGGACATGTTGCAATTGATCCAAGTGTTCGGGGAAATAAGATTTGGGAGTTTCGAAGTGAGAAGTGTGTGGAATTCTCGAAGAGCCAAAGCCTGAATTCCCGAAACAATCTCAACCATCAAAAACTGAGGATGCGTGGAGGCAGATCTCTCGCTTCAGAGTTCAACATTCCAGAGAATTGTGGGAGTTAAACATTGCAAAGTGTCGAAGTGGTCGAAGTCCCGAAGGCCCAAAGTGAATTTGAGCTGTTGATTAGCAAGATCCACGTGTCAATATATCGAAAACTCTAGGAAAAGGCCCATGGAAGAGTAAGCGAGATTTGAGCTTTGGTTTTCCCAGAGCTCAGAGACCCAAAGTGGATCTCGACCATCCAAATCCAGAATGCCACGCGTCATTAGAGTTGTCATTCCAGGAGTTTTACTTCGGGAGTTTTAAAATGAGAAAAGCACCGAAGTCCCTAAGACCTGAAGGTCTAAAGTCCCGAAGCCTGAAATCAGCAGGAGCCGTCCGATAGAGAGGGATGCATGGCACCGGTTCCAAGAATTCATGGTTTCATGAATCAGAGATTTTAGCATGGAGCACGATGTAAGTTTGTGAAGGACAAAATCCCGAAGCACCTTTGGATATGAGCGCCAAGTTATGGCCCGAGGTCGCATGCAGGATGGAGCGATGGAGAGGAGTTGCGCCAAAGGTGAAAAGCACCTGTATTAGTCACAAAAGAAGATCCGCATGGCCTCGAGGCACCTGGATTGACTCAAAGAAGTCATGGGCACCACCTGGAACATTCATGGGTGTCAGGACTTGTCCCAATCCCGATGAAGGTAGTTAATGGAAATGGGGGCGGCAGTTGAGACCTCGTCTCACCCCATAAATGGAAAACATACTGAGAATGGCCATGGGGGGAGATTGTCAATCCGAGGTTTCCTGAGGGACAAATTTTCCTCCAAAGCACATAACTAAGATGGGCTTACCTCTGACATAAGAAGGCCTGCACAAGCTGACAGAGTAGGCACCGACTGGAAACTTTGAATGCAGGGGTCTGATCACATTCCTGGTGTTTGCAACATTTTTAGTATATATAGGTAGTTTTGATATTTTGCTAAGGTTGAATGGTTGAGCTAGGCTCCCTGCTATTGTAATATTTTGATGAAGAACACTGGTTCTTTGGTTATGTCTTGACTTGAGACTTCTTGATTAATCTAAGTCACCTTTCTTACTCCATCTTATTTTCCTTTGATACCGAGAGAGTTCATGATTGACTGATTCACATGGATTGTTGTGACTGTATTATGATGAATGTTTGATTATAATGTTGTTATGATTTCTTTCAGTTTCCTTGAAATTTGAATACAAGAGGATCTTGTGTTTAAGTTTTTCTTCCATAGGCTGTTGGAAGGCTTGATGTTCATGACATACCTCTACACTTTTCTCACCAAAGTCTTCATCCCACTCACCTTTACTCCAACTTACTGATTGAAGTTGATCCAAGACCTCAATTTCTTGCGCATACTAGTCTAGATTTCCGAGTTAAAACATTATTTTCATTGAGTCTTCTCCATTTGGCCTCTTAAAACCCATTTACATTTATTGTATAAACTAATGGGTACTGGGCTTACCTTATATGTAATTTGAGGGTGACTTATAGTCAAGAAAGGAAATCTAAAGGGAGGAAATTTGTATGGGTTGGGACAATAGTTTTACAGAAGGAGTTTTTGTGCATGTGCAACAAGTGGAGAGGAAGAAAGACAGAATAGAGCTAGAACATCCACAAAAGGTGAATTCTAGAGCATGTTGGAGCATATTGGAGCATATTTGGAGTTGAATACTGAAGAATCGGGTTGTCAATACTAAAGAGTGAACTCAAGTGTGAGTTTCACTATAACAACAAGTGTTTTTTGTTGGTTGTTGGTAGTTTTCCTGGCAGTGAGTTTCCATTGAGTTCCGAACTAAGATATTCCTAGTTACTTGTGCCAGAGAGACCTTGATAAATGAATGGGATTCCCAAGGGATTGATATCAGTGAAAGGGCACATTCCTTAGGTTGGAAAGGTTAAGAGGAAGAGAGTTGTTGGAAAATAGGGACAATTGTAGGAGAATTCCAGTGGGTTGTGAGTTTTATGAGTTGTGAGAGGACAATAAGATATCACCCTCTTTTGTGGATCATTAGCCTCAGCTTGGTGGTGACTAGATATTGATATTTGGAACAATCAACCTATGGTTGGGTGGAACATCCATCCCAAGCAGCTAATTGCACAACTGATCATAAAAGATAAGTGTTTTATCTGTGTGTGTTGTGTGTAGATTTTAACCTTGTGCAATATTTTACTGCAAACTGATTTTCAATAAAAGAATAGAAAAGATACAATGGAAAATACACACATTACACAGATATTTTTCCCCTAGAAACCCAAAATGGGAAAACCAACATATTCTATATTCATTCATAGTGATACATTGTTTACAATACAATATACATATATGAGCCAATGACATCCAAAACCCTAACCCAATGACCTAGATTAGTCAAAAACCCTAATTCCTTAACCAGAAATAGAAAACCATTAGAAAAAAACCATGTGCCGAAAAACCACCCAACAATGGACACAAAAATCGAGGTGACACAAAACACAAGGTAAAAATTTGACATGTTTCCTGAGGAAAAAAATTCTCGGGAGAGTTTCTCTCGAACCCCTGTGAAAGGGGGATATCGCTCCCATGTGCGCTCAGTGCAACATAGCAGACACTAGAGCTAGTCGTGAAAATAATATAACACGTACCCAACATTCTCCCACTTGTTGTTTTCTTTGCATACAGGGGGTTACAAGGTTAAATAGTCAACAATCCAGGAAGAAATTCCCGTGGATCCTCTACACCAACTGTTGGGTGCAGGCCTATTTTGAGGAAATACCTAATTTTAGAAGGAAATACCTAATTTTGGAGAATAACAGCTGGCAGGAAAAGCAACATGCAAGGCGCGTAGGCAATAAAACCTAACCATGTTAGGGTTAGGGTTTTGGTAGAGATTGTAACAACAATAATATTGTAAAATAATATAAACAAGAACCTAGGAAGTCGAGTTCAGTTCGACTATTGTATTTTTGTTCGAGTGCTAGTTTGGTTTGACTATTGTAGTTATGTTCGAGTAGTAGTTCAGTTCAATAATTGTTCTAGTTTTGTGGTTCCATAAGTGTAGTTGAGCTATTGTTGTAAAAGATGTTGAGATGTAGATGGGTCAAGTAGGACATATTTTGAGGGTTATATCATAGGCTGAGGAGCCTGGTGTGGTCTAGTCCTCCTCATAGAGGTTATTGAACCTTTTCATGATTGTATGATGGGAGATGTAGTGATCACAACGCCATATTTTGCAAAAAACTAAATAAAAAAGAAGAGAAGCCAAATATTTGTGGACATAGCCTAGGAGGGGGTGAACCACTGTAAAACTAGTGTCCAATGTGATGATCATTGCATGTTTACCTTCTGTCAGTAGTTAGTTTATGAATGATTGAATGAATGGTTAAGATAAATACATTAGAATGCATGCATGACTTAAAAGATGAATGAACCCTAAGAAGATTTGAATGAATAACATGATGAATCCATGAAGAAGATCAAATATAATCCCAGATCCCCACTCACTCCTAGAATACAAGCACTTGAGCATTGCAGTCACTTATAGAACTATCTTGGGTGAGATTGCGTAGTGCACTCTGTGTGTTGTGTTGCCTTCTAGTTTACCAGGAGGGACGATAGTTTTAGAGGGTTTTGTTGGAAACCTGTTCAGATATGATCTTGGGTCATCCCTAGAAGTATAAGTGAGAGATTCAACCCAACAAATGGTTCCATTGCTGGTTGGAACTGCATAGGATTGAGTGGACGGGATTTGTAGAAAAACCATGCGAAGAATGAAGGTATAAAAAGGAATGTTCAAGCCATGGAATCCAATGAAGGCAGAGATTGAAATATGGTTGAAAACAAAGGAACTTGAGTTTTCATAGAAGGATAACAAAATCCCTAAGTTAACACTGTGAAAAATCTGGACAAATACGTGTTTAGTGACTTGCATGAGGTATTTTTATGTGATTTCCTGCATTTGTTGCAGGAGTGGCTATTGAGGCTAAAAGAAAACCACCCAACAAATTGAATCAGACAATTGGAGTGGAATCTTGTGGATATTGCACAATTATAGTAAGTTAACAACAAATTTACGCTCACAGTAAATTTTTGGTTAGAAAATATTCTTGCAGGTTTTATCGCCGAATTTGCAGTAGATACCGCAAAGTCTTACAACGCAACAGAGCATGAGTTTTTAAAAGTACCTAGAGGTAGGTATATTAGATCATTGTATACTTCAATCAAGATTTTATTGTATAACAATGGTGTGATGACCATGGTATCAGACAACTAAACTTCCCCGTGTGCATGGGGGAAGGGGGGAAGCACTGACAAGAGGTGGATAAATGGAGGAAGAAATGGATAATGGAAAGAAGAAGGAGGCCATGGGCCCAATCATGATGGAATAAGACCAGATAAAGAAGATAATGGAAACAACTGGAAAGACGCGTAGTGGAGTACCCTACCAATATAAGATGAATAAAAAGAATATAGCCATAGCTGATAAAGAGGGCTTGTCAAGTAATGAAGAAGAGGTAGAGGATCTCCAGGGTGTGGAGAAGATTGAGGAAATACTGTTTGAAATACCCATTGAGACATAAGAAGTTCCAAACCCAGTTAGAGGCTTTGTAGGCAACCTTAAAACTAGAAGAGAACCAATATCAAAAGACATATCCAACAATAGAGGAGCTGAAGGAGGATTTGAAGAATATAACATTCCAACTTAACTAGAATAAGGACAAGGAGAAAAGATAAGTTTTTTGATGTACCACATGTAGGATAGAAGGACACCATAAGAACGAATTTCCAACTTTCGTGCAGTACATGGAAACATGAGTACCAAACACTTTTCCAACATGAGGACCATGGTGAAATATTTGTAAAATGCATGGGCATGATCCATATCATTGTCCAATGATTCAGAAGTATTAGACAATACTCAAAATCTCATATTGCAATTTATGCAAGTTAATAGGTTATGATGATAAATATTGTAGGACAATGGATTTGATGAGAGAAAGAACTTCGGATACTTATAGGGTGCAAGAAAAAATTATGACAGGACAAGCTGCACCTCAATTCAACCAGGTACCACCACAATATAATAATGTGCAACAACAGTATAACACTTCACAACCACAATACAATAATGTGTAGCCACAATATAACCCTACATAGTATAACTAGGTACCTCAATACAATGCACTACGAGGAGATCGAGATGGATATAGAGGTGGAGGATGAGGTAGAGGAGGATTTGGAAGAGGCATAGGTCTAGTAGTGTGCCACAATTGCCAACAACCAAGACATTATGAAAGGGATTGCCAACTTCCACCTGTGACATGTATGTACTATCATGCAACAAACCATGATACAAAATACTGTACTACACTCTTGGGAAAGATCCAAGAAAAGAGGAACAAGAACAACCAAAATGTAGAGCGGGTCTTTGCAGAAGCCAGGGATGATGGAAGAAACATTAACATAGTCACACTAGGAGGAGATAAGACAGGTACTGACATAGTAAGACAATATCCATCTCAACACCAATGGGTGAAGAAGAATACTGAACCACATAAGCAATTTGATGCACAAAATGAAAAGTAAATAGTCAAGGAGGTAAGACAAAAGTTTCTAAAGAAAAACGTTGCGTCTACATAAGCTATGTAGCAAAATCAAAACTCTTCGATGTACAAGATACCCTCCTCAAAGGACCACACCAGTGAAGAAAAACCTGTAGAGAAAGTAAGTAACATAAATTTATTTATGCAATCCTGTGTTAAGTTATTAAAGGATCCATCATCTATTAATATCTTGCAAATTTTTCTAGAAAGATGTAATATAGAGAGAGAAGGAAAATTAGAGTAGAAAACAATCAATCATCTCCATACAAGAAGAAGGAAAAGCAGAGAATTCATATTGAATGCCAACATTGGATATTTCAATATGGGTGATATTATATTGGACTTGGTCTTTGAAGTAAATGTTTTACCTAAGAAGACATGGCGGTGTATGTGCAAACCGACACTAGGCTATTCACCTGTCCAAATGAAATTAGCAAATCAACATAGAATGCTACCAATTGGAAGGCTTAAAGGTATGACAATACATTTGTATGGAGTGCGCACTAAGGTAGACTTTGAAGTAATAGAGATAATAGATGGCACAACACCATATCCAACATTTCTTGGATTGGATTGGGAATTTGATAACCAGGCCATAATCAACTTGAAGACAAGGAAAATTATGTTTGAATAATGTCAATATAGAGTCATTACACCATTAGATTCGTTAGAAGGAGAAAGGTTTGTAGAACCCACTTGTTTAGATCTGGAGGAAATAAACTAGTTGTACAGAACCACCACGTGAGAAGAAGACTATGTTAACCCAACTGCAGATGGGGTACTTAGCTGGAGAAGAATCACATCATGTGCTTCTGACTCAGATACAGGTTTGGAGAATTGGTAGTAGAGATTACATGAAGTTTCCACAAGAAGGTGCACAAGAATAGACCACACAGTAAGATGGTTTGGTACAGAGATAAGAAAACCTCCCAGTTTTCATGGGGTAAATGATCTAGAGGAATTTTTGACAAAATGTGAAGAGGAAGTGTTAGAAAATCAAATAATCTCAGCCCTAGATATTGCACTCAAAGCTACACCTGCAAAATGGTGGGGTGCACACAAAAAAACTATTCAGTAATGGTATCAGTGTAATTGACTACTGTGCATTAGATTGAACATAGAAAAGGGGAGAAATAAAATAGAGGTATGATGGGAAAGGAACAACAAAATAACACTTGGAGAAGTTCAGAACACAATGGAGGATGACACCACCAAAAGAATGACATCATCACTTCATCCATACATTGGAAGGAATTCCAAAGAACTGGTATGTAGACCAGAAAATGCACAGAGGCACTACAGAATGGGCAACATTACAAAAAAACTTTGTAGTAACTTTCTAATTTGAACATGAGAACCCCAACATTGATTCAACACTAAATCAGATAAGAGGTGTAATATTTATTGATGAACCAAAGGTTGAGATCATCACAAACTATCAACAACAGAATAGACAGACAGTCAATAACTACTTTCATGCTATCATGCTGAAGAAGAAGCACTAGATGAAGATTATTCGCACAACATTTAAAATATAGAAATTAAAGGTGAAAGAGAGGTGGAAGGCCCATATATGGATTCATAAGTATTTACTGCACCAATCAAGGTGAATAAATTCAACATTGGGACAACTGATGACCCTAAAATCGAAAGTATTGGAGATAATTGGGATGAACAAATGGTAGAAAGAATAATAGAGTTACCTCATGAATACAATTACCTGTTCCCAACGACCTTTACATAGATGAAAGGCATAGAAGGAGAGCTAGGAGAGATGAATATACCTCTCAAACTTGAGGCGAGACCTGTCAGACAAAGACCTTACAGACTGAATCCAATATATAAGAAAAAAGTGAAAGAAAAAATTGACAGAATGTTGGAAGCTTGTATCATAGAACCAATAGAGGAATCTGAATGGATAAGTCCTATGGTAGTCCAAGAAAAGAAACAAGGGGGGATAAGGATCTGTGTAGATTTGAGAAAATTGAATGATGCTTGTTTACATGACCCTTTCCCTACCCATTTTACAGATGAAGTCTTAGAGAATGTGGGAGGCCAGGAAGCATATTCATTTACAGATGGATTCTCAGGCTACCATCAAATCAAAATAGCTCCAGAAGACATGTATAATAATAATTTTTCTACAAAATGGCGATCCTACTAATATATAGTCATGCTAATTGGGTTGAAGAATGAGTCAACCATATTTTCAAGTGTAGTCATAGCTTCTTTTAAGGAATTCATACATCAGTTTTTAGAAGTATACCTAGATGAATGGACTGTATATATTATGTTAAAATACCATTTAGAAGTGTTAAGGCTAATTTTGGAAAGATGCAAACAATATCAAATATCATTGAATATTAAGAAATGCATTTTGGGACACCTTTTGGAATATTGTTAGGACATATAGTCTGTAAACAAGGTTTACTAGTGGATCCTGCTAAGATTGCAGTCATTGTCAATTTACGACCACCAAAGTCAGTGCACCAATTAAGAGAAACAATGGGACATACAAGCTATTACAAGAAATTTATAAAGGGGTATGCATAGATTATTGCATCAATGGAAAATATGTTAAAGAAGGATATTAGATTCCAGTGGAATGAGGACTATCAACAAGGTTTGGATACCCTAAAAGAAAAGATTGTCACAACACCTATTCTAGTATTCTTGGATTGGGAAAATAAATTTCATGTGCATGTAGATGCATCAACCATAAAACTTGGAGAAATTCTGGTGCAGTCAGGAGTAGGGGAACTAGACCACCCTATAGCCTTTGCAAGCAGAAACTTGTCAGAATCAGAGCAAAATTACGACACCATAGAAAGAGAAGGCCTAGCCATGGTATATGTAGTTCATAAGTTTAGACACTATTTACTGGGGAGACACTTTAAGATGTTCATTGATCATTCTGCCCTCAAATATCTAGTCAACAAGCCAGTGTTGGGGGGAGGATTTGTAGATTGCTATTGTTATTCCAATAATTTGATTTCGAAGTGATAGCCAAACCAGGGAAGCTAAATGCATGACCTGATCACCTTTCAAGGGTAACTAATGGAAAATAACCTACAAACTTGGAAGACAACTTCCTTGATGCGTAGTTGTTTTTAGTACAGATAACCGGTGAATATTTTTCTGATAGTATTGAATACTTAAGTACAGGGGTTGCACCACCAGAGTTTAGCACTGCACAAAAGAAGAATCTGGTAGTCATAGCTGCATACTATCAACTTATTGCGGGACACTTATATAATATGGGAACATATAGTATTTTGAGAAGATGTGTATTAGAAAATGAAAG
>JASDQU010308356.1:3038-65729 GCA_032191745.1 Picea mariana | reverse complement strand
GTTGTTGGGTTGCTAATAATTTTATTATGAACCAGCGAGTCCTTCAGAAGATGAACCTATTGCTCAGCGATTCAATTCAAGTCTTGATGCTAGTAGGAAGAAGAAATGGACTTTAGGTAAAGATCCCCAAGGTCCATTTCCTTGACATTGCAATAGCAAGGCAATAGATTAACCTGTAATGTACCCAGATTTGCTACAGGTATTATTTTCTACAGATTTGCTACAGGAATGAACCTAGATTGCAGAATAGGACATGCATTATTATAAATCTAGGGACTCTGCTCAAGCTTTTCTGAATGGGATGATTATCATCTCATAGAGCCCTATACCAAGTGGCACGCACTCAAGGACCGTTGAAAATGATGAAAATTCTAAGGCAGGTTTAAGCTTGAGTGGGAATCATGAGCTTGTCTAATGATTGTCTAATTTTTTGGTTTTTCCCCCCTCTTTGAGAAAATAGATTCTTCTTCGCCTTCATTATTGATTGTGGGTTAGCTTAGCTTATTACCATTGATTGTGGATTAGCTTAGCTTATTACCATTACTTGAATATGGAAATTAGTACAAAACTAACTATGAGTACAATTTTCTGATATGAGTAATGTATTTGATTATGAACTATTGATTACACTGGTTTGAATCTCTCATTGTGTAGCAGCCAGTGATATTGCTTCCCATTAATTCCATAAAAATCCATACTGTGAATCTCATCCTGGTACCAGAATAATGACCACTATAAGGAAGTAAGTCCATTGAATAGGGATACTAGTAACCTCTGCCCTATTTGTCCAGTTACAGTTAAAGGTTGTTGTATGAGATATAACATAAGGTTGTGAAGCGAACAACATGACTGTTAACTACAAAGGGAAGTATATAATAAGAACTAAAGGCAATATCTTAACCTATAATACAACGAGAATAGAGCCATTCCATTACTATGATATCAGTAATATAAGAACAACTTAGCTTAAGGTTCAACAATGTGATATCATGTTACCTATTTACCATAATCAATATGTATTGTGATATTAATCTTATCTCTTATTAACTACATGGGATGTCACTACAAAGAAATGGAACTAAGTATCAACACCTATATTACAATTGTATGGGATTCCAATGCTTGTGTAAATACAAAGGGTAATAGATCACCACCTTCAACTAGTATCTTATCCAAAGGGTAATAGAACATTATCTTCAACTAAATGCTTGTGTAAATACAAAGGGTAATATATCATTAACAAGTGTCTTTTAAAGGGTATATACTATTATCCAATACATATGGATTTTACTTACTCTGATTAAGAGAGAGCTAAAGCAATGGAATCAACTTCATATCTTACCCGTATGAGCTATGTGAATATTACAATATAGTTAAGAGTGTAGAGTCTCAATCTAAGGTATAGGCAACTAATCGCAAGAATGAAGATGCAAGTTCAAATTGCATTTCTGCTATGAGCTTTTCATTGTGTTCTTATGAGTTTTCTTGGGTATCGTTAATTCTATTTTATTTCCAAGTCTTCATACTTTAAAGCCCTTCTTTGTTCAAAATGGAAGCTAGCTTGACTTTTGGAGGAATTGTAATTGGTATCTCAATCCATGGCATTGGAGCTAGACATTTTGATTTAAATTTGTTATTTCTTATCGTTCTGAAAATGAGAAATTGATATGAAATGTTCACTACTTGTGTCTTTTTGTTACAGTGAAAAGTACTGTAACATATTTTAGTTGTGGGAATAATTGCAATGGACAGTTTCCCCATGTTTCAAGGTTTATTTCTATCTGGTGTACGTGATATTTTGTAGATTTTAAAACTGTTCTTTCTTATAGCTTTGTAAATGAGACTTTGACATGAAATATTGATGTCTTTTATCAGTTTCGCTATCAATGCAAAGTGACTGCTACATATTTCGGTGTATCTATTTTGGAGGTTGAGAGAATGACTATAGTGAATATACTACATATGTTTCACTGTTTGTTTTCTATTTGTTGAGTGCTATATTAATGCAGATTTTTCATAACATATTACAATGTAATATGTTATAGTAATATGTTATAACATATGCACTGATATTAAAATTGAAAACAGATATGATCTGAATTATAACATATGCATAGATATTAAAACATATGTATAGATATTATACATATGTATAGATATTAAAATTGAAAACAAACTGTAAAATGTAAAATGTAAACTGTGAAATGTATTTAAAACTGTTCTTTCTTCTAACTTTGTAAATGAGGTTTTTACATGAAATATTGGTCCGTCTTTTATCAATTTTTCTATCAATGCAAAGTGACTGTTACATATTTCGGTGTATCTGTTCTGGAGGTTGAGGGAATGACTTCAGTGAATATACTTCCTATGTTTCAAAGTTTGTTTCTGTTTGTTGAGTGCTATATTAATGCAGATTCTTCATAACATATTACAATGTAATATGCTATAGTAATATGTCTTAGTGTTCAGGATATAAGACCTAGTTATATCAAAGGTATGATTTGGATCACATACTTTAAGCGAATAGATTAATATATCAAATATATAGAACAATAAGTTTATTAAGAGTCATCTAATTCAATTAACTTTTATGCCTACTACTTCTCTCCCATACTCTTACATTTTTTATCCTATGTCCAAAATTGTTGTTGCCATGATTGCAAAAGTCTTAAGTCTCAATTATAGTTTTATAATGGATAGCATTGCTTTTGGGTTTCCTAGTAGCCTTGTCACACCCTGAGAATGATTCCTTCATAAAGTTTCACTTCTGCAAGTTCTTGGAAAATACAATGCACCAACAATTTTTAGATTTTAGGGGTACCAGGTCATTCAAGTACCAGTTGATCCATATGTTAATCCATCAAAACTACTCACATCTGGGTTATATTTAAAGTCTAGGATGGTGAATGACCAGCCAACATGTTTCTCTCCCAACCATTGAGTGGCTGCCTATGGTAAGTGAACATGTCATCAGTGAAGGTTTTTTGCAGTATGTAAACTCTTTTATGTCTATATTAGACTTTATTATCCACAATGAAGTATTCGTTATAATTATTCCTTTAGTCAAATAGTCACTACAATTGAAAAACGACACCAAAGTGGGAGACTGGTTACTTTTTGAGCAGTTTACTATGATAAGAGTCTATGGCTTTGAAGAGGAGCCATATCAAAAGTGAGTGCTGAATTTGGTTGTTATAGAGACTGAAGAAAGTGAAATTCAATCAGTTGTTGACTACAAATCCAACCATATTACATTAAATTTTGATCAAATGAATTTCAAGGAAAAACCAAATCTACACAGGTAGGTCAGTCATGACTTACACAGAGATGTGAACAAGACTCATGACAATATGAATAAATTGAAATAGGCTTTAATCAAAGTGGAGAAATAGCAGAGGCAAGATAAAGTGGTTACTACAACAATGAATTCCAGAATCAACAATCTGTAAAATAATATTTATAAATTATGATACTCTAATATTACATATATAAAATTGGATTTATAAATTGAATTCGTGAAGATATGAATTTTTTATAAAATACAAAACTTCTGAAATAAAAAGTTGGACAATTTGAAATTTTTATGATTTTTTTATAAAATACAAAACGTTTGAAATGACTGTGACTTGGTCGTGGGGGGGCAGCCATGTGGCCAAGCTGTGGGCGTGCCCAGGGCTTGGCAATAGGGTTGGTCCCCCGCGGCCAAGGCACAATCAATTTTAATAAGAGATTATCTATGCAAAGAAAAGCAGGACATTTGAATCTAAACCTTTAACACCAGAGTGAAACACAATCGATTTGACTCCTGGCCGACTTCTCAAGCATAGACTAATCACTTAAATGCATACTCTATTCTTAATATTTGATTGTTAAGTGTCTATATCAAATTTAAAAACTTAATATTTAATTGTTAAATGTCTATATCAAATTCACCAAATCCATATTATTTATAAATTATTTATTAATGTCTATATCCAATTCACATTTTTAAGTAAATCCATATTGTTTATAAATTTATTGTTTGTGTGTAGAATTTGAACATATAAACATGTATTTTTAAATTGTCTTCCTATTTTATTTTTAAATTTATTAAAGATAAATTAAATATATATGTTTTAAAAATATTCCATTGTATGTATATTTCACAAATATTCCATTATAAATTATAAGATAGAGAGTAATGTACAATAGTTATATGTATATATGTTGAGCACTCAAATGATAAAATGAATATGTATATTTGTTGGGCACTTAAATTATCAAATGATTTTGTATATATAAAAATCTAATTGACCAAGAATCGCTCAGTGTTAGTTTTAGTTGTTTAAATTGTACTTTTGAATGATAGATTCAGAGCAATGTAATTAATCTAAGATTGCAATAGTTGAACTTAAATATATAATTTGTTTTTAGTGATAGTAAATGTTCTATAATTTGTTTTAAGTGGCAGTAAATGCTTTATAATTCAATGTAGTTAGATATACAATTAACACATCTCACAATTACAGAATTTAAATTTAAATTTAAAACTACATTACATAATTTAAATTTAAATTACAGAATTGAAATGTAAATTTAAAACTGCATATAAAACTACATTACATAATTTAAATTTAAATTTAAAACTGCATATAAAACTGGATTACAGAATTTATATTTAAATTACATAATTTAAATGCAAATTTATAACTGCATATAAAACTGCATGACATAATTTAAATTTAAATTACATAATTTAAATTTAAATTTAAAACTGCATATAAAAGTTAAAATTATAACACATCTGACAAATAACAATTATAAGTTGAAAATGTTGTACTTCGAGTAATCAAACTGGTTCCACTACTCGGGCTATTAATTAGAGTTACTTAAGCTATTAGTAGTTCAGTAGGGCTCAGAGAGAGGGTGAATTAAAATATGTGTAATCATTATATAGGCTTATGAAGAATGTACTTAGGAAAAACAACACCTTATATTTAAAAGCAGTGTACCTATGGGAAATGGTAACTAACTGGAAAAAATGGTAACTAATGGTAACTAGGAAGTTAATTGGAAAAACAAATGGTAACTATGGGATAATTGTTGCATGTAGACTGTGACTTGGTCGCGAGGGGCCAGCCCTGTGGCTAAGTCGTGGGCATGCCCATGGCTTGGCCACAAAGCTGGCCCCCCATGGCCAAGTCATAGCCTGTGGACTGTGACTTAGCCACCAGGGGGGCAGCCCTGTGGCCAAGACGTTGGCATGCTCACGGCTTGGCCATAGGGCTAGCCCCTCGCGGTCAATTTAAATTAAAAATTACAGACTTAAATTACAGATTTACAGAATTAGAGACTTACCTGCATATCTGACTGCCTGTTCGCCCGCAGAACCGCCCGCCAACACGACAACACAAAACACGTCCACGCCAACACGTCTGCACCAACACGACAATGCCAAACACATATGTTCCTATCACAAACATGAAAACGCCAAACACAAACTCACGACAATGCCAAACACAAAATCACTATCACTCACAAACTCACTATCAAAAACACGACAACACCAAACACAAACTTATTATCACTCACACTCGCCAAGAAAAACCGCAACAATCACAATGTGTGGTAAATATATAAGCATGTTTTCGGCCGAAAGAATTTTTCGGCTGAAAAAATATTTCTAACAAAATTTTCTTTCAGCTGAAATATCTTTTCGGTCGGAATATCTTTCAGCTTTAAAGAGGTTACCGGATGAAAAAAATCCATCTTGATAAAATTCTACATGAAAATCGAGGGCATCGCCATAGTACCGTTCGATTTGACATTCAAAGGTTTGGCTGAAACATATTTCGGCAGAAAAAAAAGATCTTTCGGTCGAATAAAAATGTTAGTTCAGACGAAAAAACGTCTTTGGGAATTTTGGAGATCCGATTATCACAAAAGTGTTACCCACCTCCATGAATTTACCCTGGTGCACTTGATAACCCAAATGGAACCACTGTGAACTCATAATGACCATACCTTGTTCAGAAGGTAGTCTTGTTGATGTCTTCATATTTAATTCTTACCTGATGATAGCTTGACCTGAGATCAATCTTGGAGAATAATTTTGCATCTTTCAGCTAATCAAAGTGGTCATCGATCCTTGGCAAAGGATACTTGTTCTTCCCAGTTACCTTGTTCAACTTCCTAAATTCAATGCAAAGTCTCAAAGTTCCATCCTTTTTCTTCACAAATAATAATGGGGCACCACAAGGTGACACACTTGGGTGTATATACCCCTTCTTTAGAAGCTCTTCAAGTTGCATTTTTAATTCTTTCAATTCTTGTGTAGTCATGTTGTAAGGGGTTTTGGATACTGGGGTTGTTCCATGCATCATATTGATGGAGAAATCAATGTTTCTTTTAGGGGGTAATCCTGGTATTTCTTTAAATACATCTTCAAACTCTTTTAGGACTGCATAATCTTCAATATTTGGCACCTTATCTTTAGGTGTCTCTTCCATATGTGCTACAAATATTTGACACCCTTTTTTGTAACTTTTCTTCAGTTGCAATGTTGAAATTTCTATGACAGTTACTGCCCTCAGAATTACCTCTACTCTTCTTAGGTTCCCTTCCTCATCCAAGAAAGTAAATTCCTTATTATAACATTCTAGGATAGCTTGGTGTTGGTCGAACCAATCCATACCAATTAGGCAATTATAGGAACCTAAAGGTATGATGTTCAAATCTTCCCTGGTTCTCAGTCCATTCATGTCCATTGGACATGCCTTCACCCTCTCATTAATTTTTCTTCTAGCTCTGGTATCTAGATGCACCAACCAAGATTTTCCAAGATTGCTTCTTTGCAAATGCAATATTTCCACCATCTTACGATCTAGATAACTATGAATAGATCCCGAATCAATTAAAATAGCGATGGTTTGGTTGTTAATCTTACCTTCCACTTCAATCACATATGACTGAAACTCATATTTCTTATTGTCTAGGGTTGTGTAGATTACAGGTACATTTATTTCCATCTCCTCCATTGTATCAGCTTTCTGCACATTGTGAAAAATCCTCACTTTTTCACCTCTGTGAGGACAATATCTGTACCCTAGCCTTATCCAGTGCAAGTACCCATGCTTTGCAGAGCACCCTCCAGTGGTACTAAAAAGTGTGATAGGAAATCTTCCCCGGGTGCCACGAAAATCCCCCGTAATCACCTATGATATCCCTAGGAAAAACCACTAAGGTCACCAACTCCCAGTTAGCATCTTGGGGGTACATTCGATAGTATGAATTGAACGTATGGGCAGGGTAAAAAATCTTGAAGCTTTGAAAGCGCCACCTCTCACAGAGGTAAAGGCACTAGCAAAACCCCCAATATATGATCTCTCCACTACACTTAGTCAAACTTCGAAGGGGCAATATCCTTGGCTCTCCTTAGCATGAATTTTTTTTTAGGCCTTCGAGAGTTATCTATCCAATCATAATCCAAGGCCCTAACCCTAAACTTATTTGTGAACCCTAGAAACAAATTCTAGTACATTTTAAGCTTAGTGTTCGTTTTAGAGGTTGTTTTTATTCAAGGGGTATGGAGGTGCAACTGATGTTGTTTGAGACTCTTACAAAAATGAAACTTATAAGAACACTAGAAAATAAAACTTTACACTAATTCTTCAAATGAAAAAGAGTTTCAAAAAGAAAATGTATGAACAATCCTCCAAACCTTTGAATGCAATTTTTTTCTTTTCTAATGAAAAATGAAAAAGAGGCAACCAAAAGGATTTTATTTCTTACTTTTCTTTTGAAATTCTTTCTAGATGAGAAGAAAACAAAAACCTATGCTAACATATTTTTATTTTTCAAATAAAAATGCAAAACAATGCAAATAAAGAAAGAGACCTAACTAGCAGAAAACTAGGTTTTTTGTTTTCTTTCTAAGAAAAACTAACATAAGATTCTAAAAGAAACTGTAGAATACACGATTCAAAATGAAAATCATTTCTCTTTAAAATCCAAGTTAAAAGTAATCCAAGAATACTGGGAAGCCAAGAGCAAGATCTTTCTGATATGAAGGTTTTCACAAGCTTAGACATAGTAATACGAAGAAATCACAACCTTAAGAAGCCCAGGATAACTTAGAGAAACCCATAAATCTCCCAGAAACTAAAGAAAGAAAATATTTTTCAAAAATTGCACACAAGTCCACAACTATGTGCAGTGCAACTCGCAGATATCTATGGGCGGTAGAAGAGAAAAACGCGGATGTCCGCGTGATGTAGAGAAGTAACACACAAATGGCTTGGCAAGTTTCGAAAATTAAAAAGACACTCCAAAGCAGAGGGATTCCATAACTTCAGAACAACTCCTAAGAAGCTAAATCTCTATGAAAAACCCAAAAAATACATAAAACACAACAAGGCAAGCCACAAGCAAGGGACCCTAAACAAATTGATCCAAACTAGGAGAATCCCTAGTATGGTCCCCAATTATTTTGACGAGATATTTCCCCTGTGACTTTGGATCAACTCACAACATATCAAGACTGGATTGAGAAGACTGGAATCTTCCCTCACAAACAAACATGCAAACTGAAAAATAACTACTTTTCTCTAGGAAATACTAGGGAAAGAGAGAAGGATAAAGTTTGCACCTTAAGCCCCTCGTTTGATGTCGATCCCCGCTCCTACCTTTCGAAGCGCTCCTGATCCTTTGCTGGAATAATCCTGCAAAATGAAATCAAGACAAACAATGCAACAAGGTAGTTATGTAATCAAGTAGCATATGTATCATGTATTATATCTAAAGCAAGCATGAAGAATGATAACATACAATATTGCAATGAACACAAAATTGGACAGAAAAACAACTCTTGTATTAACACCAAATATCAAAGTTAGTTACAACCTGACTTGCTTCTGGCATTGCTTCGGAGCCAACTGCCCGGGTTCCTCTACAGATCCTTCAAGCATCTACTTAGCTATGAGACTCTCCTTGGATAGCCCAATAAGGATAAGGAGACACCTTATGACTATATAAGAAAAAAGAAACACTGGAAAAGGAGTTTCTAGGTTGGGAGATTGCACTAAGAGGATAAAAGGAATAGGGAAGCTTGCTAGATTTTAAAAACATAACCTTGCACCAAAAGAATTCTCCTCATCCTAGCCCTCGATGGTGCTTTTATGTCTTCCCCAAGGGATTAGGGAAGTTGGAATCCATTTTGTATGAGCATGGGGACATTAGGAAATGAGCCCAACTGAAAAACCCGCACGAAAACTCGAAGTTGTTTTATTTTTATTATTTTTAAGGCATCCGTGGGTGTTACACTGACGATTCATTGATGTTCGCGCTTTGCATAAAAGGAGAACACCGATATGTGCAAAATACATGTTTTCTAGATGATTTGCATGAGCCAAGTTGAGAATTTGTCTAGCAAGCCAAGGGAAAGGGTTAGGCCATGGCACAAATGCATAGGTGTGGCATTTTGTGCTATAACAGCTAGCCACTAAGGAACTAGCAATAATCAATGGAGAGTCAATCATCCATAAATAATAATAACACCTATCATCACAAACAACTGAAAATATTGCACAGTATCCACATGCACCGTTGGGTGTTACATGCCATTTCAGTGTCGATATTTCCATAACATAGGGCATAATTTGCTTGATTTCCCTAGAAGAGATGTCTCCTGCTAGTGTCAAAAGGGAGTGGTCATTCTACCAAAGGATTTGAAGTTGGTTGTAAATTGTAAGGTAGAAATTGACCTGTCTTTAATCTCATATCCCGAGCTCAACTTTTGATTCAGGGGTGATGAAAACATCTTTAACCACATTAGAAGAGATTGAAGAAAGACTTGAGATTCATCCTTCTCATAAAGATTGTAATGTGAAGGTGGATTGGAGTGGGAAGATTGTTATGTGAAAGACTTGAATCCTTCTCATAAATATTTTTATGTGAAAGTGGAGTGGAGTGAGAAGATTGTGAAGTTGGAGTGGAGCTATGTGGAGGGGGAAGACCAAACAACAAGCATATTCACACTACACCTGCCAAGCAACAAGTATATTCACATTACAACCAATAAACCATTATGTTAATATGAGGCACCATCCCCTTATGGTTGTTCCCATTTACATAATTATCATGGTATATTGAAACTTATGTATTGTTGTGAGTCACATATATCAAACAATGTGAGATTATTTTTCTTTATAAAAAATATTTATATTATAAAAACAATTCCAAACTACATATTTATTTTAAGTTCATACAACTTAATAATAAACTAAAAGAAAAATATATGTAAACGAGATACTACACTAAAAAGGTACAAGGGTATTCTTATACACCCACCATGATACACGATTCAAGTCTATATTCACCATGATACAATATTCAAGTCTATATTATTATGATTTGTGATTGTAATTCGTTGAACACCCTTAACACCTACCATTATACAAGATGCATGTCTATATTATTATTGGTCCCTGGCGAAGGCATAGAGGGACTAGAGCGATCGATAATTCGTTGACTTCATATTAATTTGTCCTTTGACTATAAATTTTTGCATAATCTCCATTGTTTGAACTAGAGAACTAAAAACATTATTTTTTATATAATAAAAAAAAAGTTAGTTGTCATCATCTCATTGGAGAATAGATTCGAAGTCTTATTGTCAGCTTCGCTATTCCCAATGTTTTAAATGTTAACATATCCAAAGTTTTGAGCATTGACACTCTTTTTGAATTTTTATTGTTTTTATTTAAATGTTTACATATCCAAAGTTTTGAGCATGGACACTCTTTTTTATTATTTTATTTTATTAAGTACTTAAATAGGCCTAACACAATGCATTCCTGACACAATGCATTAGTTTTTAAATGTTTACATAGCGCGAGGCCCTTAAACAGTCATGACATCCTTAAATGTTTACTTAAGAGGCATGACAACCTTAATTGTTTACTTAATAGGCCTATCGCAATACATTTTCTCCAATGTTTGGATACAATCTTGTATGCAGTGAATTTGGGCAATATTGTTGTCCATCGACACTCGCATAGTCAACTATAATGATGGAGTTGCTTCTACATCATATGTTTTATATTTCTTATGTATTTGGAATGCAATCTAGTCATCATTGAGGATAAATATATCCTTCACTGGTTCACTAGTTGTTGCTTGATCGTTGGTTCGTTGGATGCTGTTTATTGTTGTTTGCTTCAAATTTGCAAAGTTGAGGTCCTGCAGTTGCAGTTGGACCTCTTGGCGCTTGCTTGCTGGTTTGTTATTTGTTGCTTGCTCTTGTTTGCTTCAACTTTGCAAGGTTGAAGTCCTCCACCCACACTTCGACCTGTTCTTGCACTTTGTAGGGTTGAAATCTTGCACCATTGTTTGCTTCAACTTTGCAAGGTTGAGGTCATGCACCTGCAGTTGGACCTGTTTCTACACTTTGCAGTGTTGAGATCCTGCACCCGCAATTGGACCTGCGATTCTGTCATTCACCATTCACAAGTAAGTTTCAGTACCATAGTTCCATTCCTATTCGTTGTTTACTGCTTACTATTTACAATTTGCAAGTAGGAACGTTCAATACTAGGAGGTGCTAAAAATCAAAATAAATATAAAAAAATCTAGAAATAATAACCGAGTGAAAAAGTTCTTACAAAACATCTTTAAATGTGACTATTGAGATCAAAGAAACAAGAATGTATTACTATCCCCAAAAAGTGTTGAACAAGAAAACTTGTTACCTTTGCAAAATGTTCTTGTAAAAGAAAACTGCAGCCAGGGTTGGAAGGGCTAAGTATGATACAAAGTTAAGCGAGCTGGAAGAAAATCCGACAACATTGTCGATCCTTATCTATATTATTATAATTATTAGTGATTGTAACTCCATTGTCTATAACATTGTCTACATTATTATTAGTATTAGTGATTGTAACTCCATGATCACCTGTTCGGGGATTTTAAATGTCACTTTTTCCTTAAGGTTGAGTTGAATGTCACTTTTCCAAATATGCAACCCGCTTACATTGGCATTATGGCTGGAGTGGTACCTTTGGCATTGCCTCCAACACAACTGCTATCTAGTCTTCCAGAAGATTCTCGTCACAAATCCACAGTACTAAGAATAACTCCTGCCACTGCTGTTAAACGACTACCCACAGGAACATCAAGTGCAGATGGATTCAATTACCAGCGTTCTACCATTGCCAATTACGCTGGGCTCTTGCAAGCGTGTGTCAATACGGAAGACGAAAGCCAGGGTAAGCAAATTCATGCTCAGATGATCACCAAAGGTCTCCTTCACATCGATCTGTTAGGCACCAAACTTGTGAGCATGTATGCAGCCTGTGGGAGCGTTGGCGATGCACGCCTCGTTTTCGACATGGTACAAAAACAGCATCTACCATCCTCATCATCATCATTATGGAATGCAGTGATTAGAGGATATGTTAGGAATGGGTGTTTTGAGGAAGCCATTAATCTGTATTGCAGAATGCAACATGAGGCGGGCATAAGGCCTGACAATTTCACATTTTCCTGCTTGCCAATCGCATGTGCTGGGTTATCCAGTTGTAAACTTGGGGATCAAATTCATAACCACATAATCAAAAGTGGATTTGAGTCGAATGTGTTTGTTGGAAATGCCCTTGTAGCCATGTATTCCCAGTGCTGCAGAGTAGACCTTGCACGCCAAGTGTTTGACAAAATGAGCGAAAGAAGTGTGGTGTCATGGAGTGCCATGATTGCGGGATATGCTCAGAATCTGCATTCTAATGAGGCCCTGAATTGCTTCCAACAAATGCAAACGCTGCAGCCTCACCTGAAACCCAACCTTGTGACCACCGTAAGTGTTCTGCCTGCATGTGGCCATTTAGAAGCGCTGAAAACTGGCAAGGCGATCCACAGCTACATAGTAAAAAATGGATTCGATCAGTGTAATGCATTTGTGGGGAGTTCGCTTGTAGCAATGTATTGCCAATGTGGGAAAATAGATGTTGCCCAACGCATATTTGATAAATTACTTCAGAGAAGTGTTTTCTTATGGAATGCAATGATAGCAGGGTATGCACAAGCTGGGTATGCTAATGAAGCAATAGAACTCTTTTGTCAAATGGTACAGGACAATGTCAAACCTAATTCTGTAACCGTTGTGAGTGTTCTCCCAGCCACTGCTTGCTTATCAGTTCTACAACAGGGTAAGGAAATCCATGGACACGTTATTAGAAATGGTTTCGAATGCCACGTTGCTGTGGGAAATGCTCTCATAGACATGTATTCTAAGTGCGGATCTGTAGAGCTTGCATGCCATGTGTTTGAGAAAATGTCTATGAGAAATGAGGTCTCCTGGACCTCAATGATTTCAGGGTATGGAATGAATGGATATGGAGAGGATGCTCTCGCACATTTCAAGAAAATGCAAACGACGCGTTTGATACCAAACCATATTACCTTTGTTGCTGTTCTATCTGCGTGCAGCCATGCAGGTTTGGTTTCTGAAGGGAAGAAATACTTTGAGTGCATGAGTCGAGACTATCAGATTACACCAAGACTGGAACACTATGCCTGTGTGGTTGATCTGCTTGGTCGTGCTGGGCTCTTGGATGAGGCAGAGAGCTTTATCCAAGCAATGCCAGCAGAACCCAATGCCTCCGTGTGGGGTGCCTTATTGGCTGCATGCACAACTCATGGCAATTTAAATCTAGGACAACGTGTCGGAGAACAGCTTCTTGAATTGGAGTCTGACAATGATGGAAATTATATTCTGCTGTCAAATATCTATGCTGCTGCTGGCAAGTGGGACCGTGTAGCAAATGTAAGAGCAATCATGAAAGCTAGAGGATTAAAACAGAGGCCAGGATGCAGCTGGATTCGAGTCAAGACTAAGGTTCATCGATTTTTTGTAGGAGACAGATCACATCCACAGTCAGAGGATATATATGCAATGTTGGAGAGCTTGGCTGAACAGTTAAGGGAATTGGGGTATTTCCCTGATACAAGAGTTGTTCTGCACAATGTGGACGAGGAAGAGAAGGAAAACATCCTTAAAGCTCACAGTGAGAAGCTGGCAATTGCATTCGGTGTTATAAAGACATGCCCAGGGACACCTATCCGCATCATCAAGAATCTTCGTATGTGCAGGGACTGTCACAGCGCCACCAAATACATTTCCAGGATAGTCTCCCGAGAAATATTTGTTAGAGACACAACCCGCTTTCATCGATTTAAGGATGGTGTGTGTTCATGTGGAGATTATTGGTGACATCCTTGCACAGGTGTCCAAGTCCAACAAAGAAATTTTGTTTGTGCAGTTGTATCTTGTTCAATATCTAAGGTGTAATTATTTCAAAGCGCAAACAACTGATTTATATGGCCATTTGTTCAGACTGCAGGCCGAATCAAAGCATTGGATAAATTTGTACACTAAAATCACAAAGCAGAGAACTTTTCATTTTTACCACTATTGTGACATAAAAGTCCAATTCTCATAGAAGAGATAGAAATGTACAAGCACAAAATATATGCGGTTAGCATGCTTCTCAAATATACATAGGAGATCATCAAAAGTTGTAAGTAAAAGATAAATGACAGTGGGCATGAGCTCTATGTATGCAAGTGGAATGGTTAGTTCAGAACGTGCTCCTCATCAATTGGCTCCAATTATATAGGTGGAAGCACTTATTCTTGGCAATGGGATGAAGTAAATTCAAGCAATATTAAATGGGGAAGGTCTATATAAAAGAATGAAAGMTGGCTCCTCATTGCAGGGAGTGTTTTCCTACAACATTCATCAGCCAACAAGTGACCGCACCGTGGGAGGGGATCTGATGGAGATCACTACTCTGATTCACAGTTAACAACTTGAGTCTGGTAAGCCCCCAATAGGGGATGCTAAAGATACCTCATCCCACCCATCTTTCTTTCGTTTGGTCATGATCTCGAATTCTAGAGTTCTTTTATGGAATATTAGGGGATTCCATACTCTTTTGCAAGGAAAGATTTAGAAATAAGTATAGTAATAAGGGCTTGGAAGCCAGATTTTGAAATGGAGAGGGTAGTTAAAGGGGTTGGAATAAAGCATCCTTTTCAGTTTCTTGTTATGATGCTACCTCCATGGGAGTCGTGGTAATGTGGAAAGAATCAAGTGGTTTGTCTTTTCTTAAGAGTGTAATGAATGCTCTAGGTCAACGTGTCTATGTGGGGTTTGTCCAGAATAATAACCAACTCTCATTGTTTGTTTTATATGCTCTGTTGGGGGAAAGGAACAGGGTGATCCTCTGGGATGAGYTGCAGTGAAGTCTTGAYAGGATCAACAAAGATAGCCRAAGGTTGATTTGATTGGGAGACTTACMTCATCCCACCCATCTTTCTTTCGTTTGGTYATGATCTYGAATTCTAGAGTTCTTTTATSGAATATTAGGGGATTCCATACTCTTTTGCAAGGAAAGATTTAGAAATAAGTATAGTAATAAGGGCTTGGAAGCCAGATTTTGAAATGGAGAGGGTAGTTAAAGGGGTTGGAATAAGGCATCCTTTTCAGTTTCTTGTTATGATGCTACCTCCATGGGAGTCGTGGTAATGTGGAAAGAATCAAGTGGTTTGTCTTTTCTTAAGAGTGTAATGAATTCTCTAGGTCAACGTGTCTATGTGGGGTTTGTCCAGAATAATAACCAACTCTCATTGTTTGTTTTATATGCTCTGTTGGGGGAAAGGAACAGGGTGATCCTCTGGGATGAGCTGCAGTGAAGTCTTGACAGGATCAACAAAGATAGCCGAAGGTTGATTTGATTGGGAGACTTCGAAAACCTACATTTATAGGGTTATCCTAGCAGCCATTATTTTTTATCATTATCTGACACCTGTTGCAATTAGCTCATTGGATTTGGATGGTCTGTGGGGCCATTCTTACTTTATGTTCAATTCTCAAGTGTCAATGAACGAGGACTTTATTTCTAAGTTACAAGGATGGTAGGATGTGTTAAGGAGTTAAATCATCTTTCCTCATGCCAAGAGAGGTGGAGCAAAATGGTCGAACTCCTGAAAGGAAGACTAAAGGAATATCCAACGAATGGGGCTGCTGAAACGAGGGATTATAAGGAGTCTAATTTGAAGGAATTGTCTTGAATTCAGGCAGCGGTTGAAACTATTGGCCCCTTCATCACTCAATATATGAGGATTGTTGACCCCTTCATTTTGATGAAGGACATGGTGGCTCCAGATAAACAGACACAATATCTAGGTTGCAGCACCTATTTTGGGGATTCTGAAGTCAGCTGGATATGAAGACAAACTTTAAAGCAGCTAAGGAAGTCAGCATCGAAGTCTAAGGGATGCGATTTTGGGTTTTGAGGAGGTAAAGTGGCAAAAGACTGCATGCACTTGACGGACCAATGAAGGATTGGGTAGTGGACATTAATCCCACTGCCTGTATGGTTAATGGTCCTAGGATTTGAATGAATCATCCCACCTAACGGCACATTGTATAAATGTAAAGGCTACGTTTTGGGAAAAGGTTGATTGTTGATTCTTGGTTAGCTGATGGGAAAAGGTTGATTGTTGATTCTTGGTTAGCTGATGGTTGTGAGTTGCTATTGTTGTTGGTTGTATATTACTAGGTAAGCTATTGAGCTGTGATGCAATGCGATGCTCTAACAATGTCTCTATTTGTGTTGGAAGTTAATGGAATGTGTTGGAAGTTATGGCTCAATCCTATGTGATGATGGATACTTTTTCTTGACTGTAATACGCTGCACCTTCATTATAAAGTTGTGCATAGTTTGATACTGAATACGGTGGATACTAGATACAGTTATTGTTGCATCTTTCATCTATTAACAACCTCACTTAAACTGTAATTATTGACAGTGCACCTCGGGTGGACTTTCCCTGTCACTAGGGATTGATATGTCGGTGCTAGATTATGACCCTTTTGTTGGATTCCTTTGTGGACTTTGGTCTGCATATTGAGCCAACAAAGAGTTCCATTGTTGGGACCCAATCATGATATGCGTGGGCTTGTGATATTATGAGGGATCAACTCTTGAAGAAGGATCTGTAAGACTAGTTTGATGAGAAGATCAATCTTTGCACAAAACAAAAAGGTTTGTTGAATAGATGGAACATGCAAATTTTCAACGATGAGCTCTTGTATTATGAATTGTGTGAGATATTTTGGGTCAAGTTCCCAGTGATTCTATACAAATGACTGTGAAGGCCTTGAAGAGAGTCTGAGGTACCATTTGATAGATGGGAAGGATGTTACCTGTAATATTCAGAACTTGATAGTGCTACAATAATGTGATGATCATGTAGCGAGGGATGTGGACTTTTGGGTTAAGAATGCCTTAGCAAGATATAGTGTGGAGTTCATAGTAAATTTATGTCAGTTGTACTTGAGTGTTGAGGAACAATTTATGAGGGATTGCGTGGGAGATTGGTAAAGGAGATTTCCACTTGCAAGATGTTTCTAGTGGAGGAGGAAATGTTGCCTTTTACTCCATCAGACATAGCAGCGTAGAGCCTTACGCTCAAGGGTGGATTGGAATGGTGTTGGCAAAGATGAAGCCTGAAGGAAGAAGGTACCATGGAGGATGCACAAGCCCGAGAACAAGCAAAGAGAGCCTTGAAACATAGTGCAATAACTAATTGTTGATGTTGTAGTAGCATCAGACAGGTACTTCCACGTGTGATTGTGTCTAACACGTGGGAGTCGTCCTTAATGACTCTCAGAACCTTGGGAGATTCACCTTATTAAGTGATTAATAAAGTGAATGTATTTTTGTAATAAAGGGAGTTTAATTTAATTAAATGCCTAAGTATTTGGCATTAGTAATTAAATTAAGTCCTAATTGTTAGATCTAAAGTGAACGTGAGATTAGATCTCAGTTGTTGATCACTTTGGATATCTAGGGTTTTAGACATAGGGTAAACTCAACATAATAAAAGACAACCTAAGTGAGAGGATGAGACACATAGAAAGTACATTGGAGCAAAGAGGGATTCTTTGCTCATATGCTTCTATCACACACAAAGTGAGAGAGTGAGCTCTCATTGATTGGGTGAAGGACATTCATCCAAGTGTGGAGGGTAGGGGCCGAGGATAGGAGCAAAGGGGTAGCAAGGGAGATAATAGCCAACCGACAACATCAAATGAATGATCTTGAGGTTTGTAGGGCTTGTCTATCTGTTGTTTTGTATTCCTTAGGTGGGCCATTTTTCCAGGACAAGAACCCAAAATAATAATAATAAATCTCATAGATCTGGTTTTCCTTTCGAGGTTTTTCCAAGGGTTATTTACCTAGAAATATCTTGTGCAGTGTGTATGGTTTCAATTTTATGCTTTTGCTGATTTAATTCGTTAAGTAACCTAGCTGTGCATTTACTCAATAAATCAATTTTATTTGGAACTATTTGTTGGGTGTTGGGTTGAGAGAATTTAACATGGTATCAGAGTTGTGGTTTTGAAGGAAACCAAGAACACTGAGACCGAGATTGGCAACAAAAAAATTTGTCTACGGGAAATTTAAATTATAGTTTTAAGCTGTGGGGTAAAAGAAAATAAAAAAGGAAAGGGAGTCATACGGTCGCCGTATGACGTACAGATTGGCCGCACGGGCTGCAACAAAGATTTGCAGGTGTTGTGTGGATCAGGCCATTGGGTAAGTTGTGGGATGTTGGAGCTGTATAGACTGGTAGAAAAGTAAGCAAGGGAACAACTAGAGGATCCATCATGCAAGGAAAGCAACCACACAAGTGAAGGAATGAGGAGGCAGAGGTGGTCGCTAAAGCAGCCAACAAGCAACTGTGGATGTGCGCGCTGATGCTAAGGGTTCGAGTTGTCAAACATGGCGTGGAGGCTGAATGAGAGCTGCAATTGTAGGTCGACGGTAGCAGGTGTCTGTAGAGGTTGTTGTAGGCAAGAGGTCTGTGTGTGCAGGTGATGGTTGTGGTAGGAAAGGTGGTCGACAAAGGAGTCGCTGATAGGCGTACTACGCATGGAAGATGGCTGGGTGTGCATGTGAGCATCCGCCAGCAAAGGACGTGATCCAAATTTATAAATAGAACGAAATAGAATACATATGTATAGCAAAGAAATACATAGAGATACAATAAAACTTGACTTCTATTAATAAAGAGAATATGCTGAAACTGTATATATGCAGTCTGAAACAAACTTGCTCGAATGATGGCAACTTATCTCTGAGAAGAGATGTGAAGGCTACACTCATTCGCAAGAAGATGGTTATAATGAGGTTCCAAAGACCTTTTTAACATAAATCATAAATGAGAAAACCATAAACATCCAAAAACATAACCCTAGGAGATGAAGCACCAAAATTTATGTAGGCCTCGATGGGGTAAGTTGGTACATCAACTTCTCAGGGCCGTAACTTTTGCATACGATCTCCGTTTTAGGCGCACGATAGCTCGTTGGAAAGAAATATCCGAGGAAAACACATGTTTCCATCACACTTTAGGTAAATCTTACAATGTGACTGTGTCACACCCAAAACACATTGTTTAGGGCCACAAAATGCGCCTAGAAGTTTAGGACCCGAAAAAATAGGAAAAAACTGTCAAAATGAAAATTTTTCTTTGAGCCAGTGGAATAGGTGGGTGGCCACCGATATCCACTTGGATCAGTCCTCTCCCCTTAGGAAGCAATGGCCTCCATTGCATTGAGTGCTCCCGTCAAATAGGGAAACTTTTGTTGAACTTGGCCCTGGGTGAGCCACTTGCCTTGGTGCAGGAGTTGCCTTGCTTTGACAACCCGATAAAGATGGATCCTCTGTTGTCGAGTGCCTTTAATATGAGTGTTCCTGATCTAATCAATGGCTGCTTGTTCCATGCAGTCAGGGTTGAGCTCTATCGGGTGTCAACTGTTGTGCGATCTCTAATGTGTCTAATAATGGTGGGAATTATGTCTGAAGGAGTTCCACATTGAAAACTGGGTGCAGGCCGAGGAAGGGGGGAATACTTAGCTCAAAATCATTGTCACCCACAACCTTGGTGATGGTGTAAGGTCCATAGCGAAGTGGACGAAGCTTTCGATAGGGTCCTGTAAGGCGCTCTTCTGCAAATGCAACTAGACCTTGTCTCCCACCTGAAACTTGTGTGACACCTGGTGTTGATCATGGCACTATTTTTACTTAGCATTGGCTTTCTGTAAAATATCATGGACCTTTTGTTGTATGTGATGAATTCGTTCAATAAACTTGGTGGCTTTGTCGACCTCAGATTGAACATGGGATGATTCTGTCTTTGTGGATGCAAGGGGTAGTGCGCAATCAATGGGACCCAATGGTTGAAATCTCAACCCCACCTGAAAGGGACTGTGGTCGGACGAGCTATGGAGGGCTATGTTGTAGTTGCGTTGAACATAGGGGAGACTCGCATCCCATGTGCGCAGATGTTTGGAGTTGTACATGTGCAAGATATGCATGATCATTCTGTTGACGACCTATGTCTGGCCATCAGTTTGGGGGTGGAAGGTTGTGGATTTGGTGAGCTTGGTGTCCAATAGTGACCAGAGGTTGGACCAAAATGTGCTAAGGAACCTGCTGTCTTGATCAGACATGATGGTCTATGGTATCCCGAAGTGTACCCACACCCGTTCGAAGAAGATATTGGCAGTGGCCTCCGTTGTGATATACTTCTTGCAGGCTATGAGGATGACCATCTTAGAAAACCGGTCAACCACCACAAAAAAAAGTGATTTTCCTGCTTGGTTGAAGGAAGGTCCGACATGTATTCCATCGAGATGGATTCCCATGGCCCGTCGAGAGTAGGAAGAGGGGTGTACATGCTTTGCTTCTTAGTGGTTGGTTTGGTAATGGCAGAGGTAGTGCAGGACTTGATATACTTGATGACGTCCTGTTGAAGTTTTGACCAATAGAAATGCTTCTATCATACTGCCATGGTCTTTTCCATGCCAAAATTACCTGCCATCCATGTAATGTCCCCACTTTGGGACATCATTACATTTCAGGGTGTTATGATGGCCAGAGCAGCCAGATGGATGTTATAGCGAGTACAATGACTATTGAGGGATATTTTGGGGTCCAGCTTGCATCGCTCATCCTATTTCACATTATGATCCATTCCGCACACATTGGCTTTGGTTCCGTTGCATTCCGACGATTTCCATGATTTTGAGTATTTTCAGCTATAGGTTAATTAAATTCACTAAAGAGGTCATTTTGGGCACAATACTTGGAGGAACCTCTTAGTGTAATAGCTCATTAGAATTGAGAGGAACAACACTACAGGATAGGATGATGAGAAGTGACTTTCAGTGGACAGGGGAGCCACAAGGAGAGATAAGGTGTTTTTCAAAGGCAAAAAGGTTAATTAATTAATTAAAGTGATTTAATTAATTAATTAGTAATTAATAAAGTAAAAGTCACTTTGGAGGGACAAGGTGAGCAGGAAGTATAAAAGAGAGGCAAGGGCATCTATTCTCTCATTCATGTATGATTATTCTTTTGATATCTGGCTTCTAGCTAGTGAGCCCATGCCTTGGGGGTTTTGAGGGTTTTGACTTAACAAACCCTAGAGGACAATTCAATGGTGAAATATTCCACCTAGCTTGTTCCAAGCTTGGTCTTGGGGATGCAATACTCTCCCACACCATTCTACTTCAGATCTACTCAGTTGCAGGAGGGTTCTACACCAGTTATAGGTACAGGAAGAGAGAGGGTGCACCATTGGGGATTTCCAACAAGGGGGGCACACCATTCAATGAAAGAAGGTTCGATCTAGCCAAGGAGAAGGGATTTTGGAGATTTGAGCATCTGGGTTCTTCTTGCAGTGTCTTCACCATTATTTTTAGTGCCTTTTGAGAGAATTATATGGTACAAATGATTTCCTAGAGAATTGGGATGAATTGGATAGAAGGAGGGCACTTTGGAGATTCAGATTTATTCAGTTTGGAGGGGTTATAACCCAGATCTGACCCGGAGACTTTACCTAGTGACTTGCAGTGTCCCGATCTATCTTCCTAGCAAKTTTCAGGGCATTTGGAGGGCTCCTTCATCATGGCCGAATTATTGGGCACTTCAGGGTTTCAGGAAGGTGCAACTTCATCGAAGGATTCAACATTTGGAGGAGTTATCCATAGAATTTCGGCCTAAGACTTTAGGAGGGGGATCCTATCWCCCCGATCTATCATTCTGTCGAGTTTGGACTCATTTGGAGGTTTTCTTTAGCTGGGCCGAATTGTTGAGGGTTTCAGTTATTCCAACAGGGCGTACCACCATCCAGTCCCGGGGTTTGGCACTTCACACGACCCATATCTCTTTTGTATTAATATTCATTGTGTATTCAACATTTGGAGGCTTGTATCTTCCTACCGGGAGCATTTTGTAGCAGCTCTTATTATGTTTCTTGGATCCATCTGTTGATCATTCTAGATCTGCATCATTCTTGTATCAGGTTATTGTTATTTACATTAATAAAGGTCAGATCTTTGCTATTGGTTCCATATCTGGTGTATCTTGTATTTCCATTGATTATATCTTCAGATATATGTGTGATAACTAAATATAAACCCTAAGTACGAAGTTAAGAGGTCAATCTGCAAGTAAACATAAAACATAAGTAAATCAACAAAGTGTTTAACGAAATATCACAACCAGAAAAAATTTTAAAATGCATGCAAAACATGACGTTCTTGGCCTATTGCCTTGAGAACATTACAGTGGTATCAGAACTTACATTCCTGCTAGCCTAAGGGATCTTCCATACAACAAGATGGAGTCTAGAGACTTTGCTAAAGAGGTTGTACGTTGTGAACGGGAATACTATGCCCCTAGTGAGAGACTTAGGGATGATAAAAATTTCCAACGGTATGTAGCCATAAACAATCCTCGGTGGAGCCAAGATGAGGTCATAGAGTGGGCCGACAGTATACAAAGACACCGAGCCAACACAACTAGATGGAGGGAAGAACATAGAAACCCCACACCCCTTAAGAGAATACAACATTACTACAGTTGCAAAATGCCTTGGGAATCAGACCATAGATGCAGGGGTAAAGGTAAGACGCACATTATTGAGGTGCGCTATGACAATGATGATGAGGTGTGTGAGGATGCAGAGATATATGCTTATTTGGAGCAGTCCGATGATGATAGAGACTCTTGCACAAAGGCTAGTGATTCTTGTATGCTTGGGGAGGATAGTGACCCTTGCACATTAGAGGAATAGGGGGATGGATAGGATGATAACACCTGTGTTTTAGCAGTCGTATCACATACTATTAATGACCTTACCCCTCAACAGAGTGGTGAAACTAGTGAGGATTCACACGTGTTAGCACCTAGAGATGACGAGCTCCCTATGATGGCCGTGACATATCTGTCATCTTTCCAGACACCCATGATAGCCACGACACATGAGGATAGAAGAGGCATGTCAGATAGCATAGAAGAGTTGTGCATCAGGGATGCATACCATGGACATATGGATCCACCAACCTAGGAGGAGAGACATGACTTGGAGACCATGGAACCTATACATACATATCAACATGAGGATGTGGAGTCACCTCTTTTGGAGATTCCACTAGTTGAGCAGGTTTTGGAGACTGACAGTTGGATGGGACACTTACTTCAAGGACCATCCTGCAGTGAGGAGGATATACCATTTAATGGCCTGAATGACCATACCACATGTCTAGACACATCTATATGGGATCCAGGTGCAGATGATAGTAGCAGGGTGAGTGCACAAGAGGATACAAATGCTCACACTGAATACAATGTGATTCAGAGGGAGCTAGCAGTTGGGGATGATGCACAGTCACATATAGGAGGACCCAATAGCACAATGGACATGGGCGAATTCAGTGCCTTATCTTTTGCAGATAGTGTTGTTGGGGATTCCAGGGTTGACATTGGCAGGGTTCACAAGCATGAGGTAGCACCTCAGGATGACTATGATCAGGAGTCACGATATTTGGCAGGACAGTTGAGAGTCAATGAGGACATGATTAGGGTAGCCACTAGGCGCATTGATGACACACATGCATTGGTGGCAGATTTCTGCTGGAGGGTAGCAGTGGCACATGGTAGTTCTGATGAGGGATTTTCCATGGATGACCTTCATACTCTCAAGGAGAGATTTTCTATGATGAGGAATGACTACCAACAGTTGTTGACAAGCAGGGACTACCTACTAGGGATTGGCGCGATGTATCTTGGGGCTCTGAGGGAGCAGGAATTGGAGATGGACATAATTACCTATGAGTTGGAGAGTACCCGAGGATTCTTGAGAGGCACACAGATAGCCCTTCAAGAGTCAGAGTCCATATCAGAGGAGCCTCTTAAGGAGATTCGCCAGAGATCCACTATATCTATCTTAGTGGAGGGTCAGATATGTCCTTCGGTCACGTGGCTAGAGGATGTTGGTGGTATAGCATAGGAGCATGAGGAGTACCCAGTATCACTGATAATTATGGGGAGCTATGATCGAGAGGCGCAGGAGCCACCCTCTACGAGGATATTTGAGACAATGGAGCACTCACATATGCATAGGGACTCCAGAGCCAGTGACAGTTTTGAGGACACTTCTATTTGTGTTCGGAGAGCGGTTGACCTTCGTGTAGAGGTTGATCCAACAATACACCCAAGATCTACGATGTAGCATGAGTATACGAGATATGACATGAGTATACCAGAGTATACAATGGGGAGTGATAGCTCATAGAGACATGCCGAGATGTACGATGAGATTCAAAGGGGTATATTGCCTTGCAGGGAGGAGACACACTTAGGGGAGCATGTAGATGTCACTCCTTTGCAGCAACACCTAGTTATGAGAGATTACCTTCACCATATCAACAGTTTCATGGGAGATGGGAGTTGGAGGTTGGTTGACCAACAGTTGGAGGAGTTACTTCCGATTGTACTGGATGATTGGGGTTATGTGATGATCACAGGTGAGTATTTATCATGGATATGGATGGACGAGATTCTGGTCGAATCCCTAGGATTGACCAAAGCATGTGATATCTTGCAGTCCTACAATCATCTATAAAGATTTTTGTTAGCCTTTCCCAACACTTTTATCATGGACAACAACATGAGGAGAGGTAGATAGTGGCAGAGAGCATGGAGAGTGGTTAGGTCGAGATCATCTGACATGAGTTCATTTACGACATACAACAGGACAGAGGTGGACTGTGTTAGGCAGGCAGTTGAGTCTTTGTGCATGATGGTGAGCATCATAGGACAGGTGATAGTAGGTGAGCACAGAGGGATTCTGACAGTGATCAGTCTGACACAGGAGCAGTTAGCAGATATTGGAAGTGATAAACTTCCAAGTTGGCCATGGGATCCGGGAGTTCATTTTATTATCAGGTTGTTTCACTGCATGATGACCCAGGTTGCGCCAGGGAGCCACATATGCCACCTTGGGTTGGTTTGGAGTGGGTATGCAGGGACTTGTCCTATGGGGCGAGGCAGTTTATCCCTCCTAATCATCATGATCAGGCATGAAGATGGTTGGGCAGGTACTACTTCCACAAAGATATTTTTATAGATGAAATTTCTGGATAACAGGTCCAATTGCCATAAGTATCTTAGCTTGAGGATCCAGGAGTGGAGAATCTAGTATATATACAGGGAGCAGTCAGGCATGGTCAGCGTAGTGCAGTTCTAGCATGATAATCTTTGACAAAGACTAGCATGGGACCCAGGGATTGCAAGTTTGAGCCTTTAACTAACTGACAGGGGCGAGTGGATCTTTGCAGGGGAAAGTTGTTTTGACTTTTCATTGAGCTTCAATGTTGAGGAGAGCACATCTCTTGAGTGTGTCTCACAGAGGTCTTGCAGTACCTCATTCTAGCATCAATATGTACAGTTGATGGAGGTCGTGTTGATATTGGTAGGAACTTGGAGGATGGATTCATTCCAGGATGAGGCCATGTGTCATGTGCAGGAGATTCACAGAGTTGACATATTTCAGGATTATGCTTCACGGGATATTGCAGTTCACTTCCTTATATGGGACCCAGGGGGTGGAGTGTATTATAGTTCATATTTGGATGGGTTATACTATGTGTCCTATAGGTGGACATGGGATCTTGGTATTATACTTGGAGGGATTTGGTTAATGCTTGAGGACAAACAATATTCTAGCAGGGAGGACTGTAATGTCCCCACTTTGGGACATCATTACTTTTCAGGGTCTTATGATGACCAGAGCAGCCAGATGGATGTTATAGCGAGTATAATGACCATTGAGGGATATTTTGGGGTCCGACTTGCATCACTCCTCCTATTTCATCATTATGATCCATTCCACATAGATTGGTTTTGGTTCCATTGCATTCCGACAATTTCCATGATTTTTAGTATTTTGAGCTATAGGTTAATTAAATTCACTGAAGAGGTCATTTTGGGAACAATACTTGGAGTAACCTCTCAGTGTAATAGCTCATTGGAATTGGGAGGAACAAAAATATAGGATAGGATGATGAGAAGAGACTTTCAATGGTCAGGTGAGCCACAAGGAGAGATAAGGTGTTTTTCAAACGTAAAAAGGTTAATTAATTAATTAAAGTGATTTAATTGATTAATCAAAAATTAATAAATTAAAATTCACTTTGGAGGGACAAGGTGAGCAGGAAGTATAAAAGAGAGGCAAGGGCCTCTATTCTCTCATTCATGTATGATTATTCTTTTGATATCTGGCTTCTAGCTAGTGAGCCCATGCCTTGGGGGTTTTGAGGGTTTTGACTTAACAAACCCTAGAGGACAATTCAATGGTGAAAGATTCCACCTAGCTTGTTCCAAGATGCAGGAGGTTTCTACACCAGTTACAGGTACAGGAAGAGAGAGGGTGCACCATTGGGGGTTTCTAGCAAGGGGGCCACACCATTCAATGAAAGAAGGTTCAATCTAGCCAAGGAGAAGAGATTTTGGAGATTTGAGCATCTGGGTTCTTCTTGCAAGGTCTTCACCATCATTTATAGTGCCTTTTGAGAGAATTATATGGTATATATGATTTCCTAGAGCATTGGGATGAATTGGAGAGAAGGAGGGCACTTTGGAGATTCATATATATTCAGTTTGGAGGGGTTGTACTCCAGATATGACCCAGAGACTTTACCTAGTGACTTGTAGTGTCTCGATCTATCTTCCTAGCAAGTTTCAGGGCATTTGGAGGCCTCTTTCATCAGGGATGAATTATTGGGCACTTCAAGGTTTCAGGAGGGCGCAACTTCATTGGAGGATTCAACATTTGAAGGGGTTATCCATAGGATTGTGGCCTAAGTCATCAGGAGGGGGATCCTATCACCCCGATCTATCATTCTACTGAGTTTGGACTCAATTGGAGGTTTTCTTCAGCTGGGCCGAATTGTTAAGGGTTTCAGTTATTCCAGCAGGGTGTACCACCATCCAATCCTGGGGTTTGGCACTTCACACAACCCAGATCTATTTTGTATTAGTATTCATTGTGTATTTAGCCTTTGGAGGCTTCTATATTCCTACCAGGATCATTTTGCAGCATCTCTTATTATGTTTCTTGGATCCATCTGTTGATCATTCCAGTTCTACATCATTTGTGTATTAGGTTCCGACTGTTTACATTAATAAAGGTCATATTTTTGCTATTGGTTCCATATCTAGTGTATCTTGTAGTTCCATTGCTTATATCTTCAGATCTATGTGTGATAACTAAATATAAACCCTAAGGCCGAACATAAGAGGTCAATATGCAAGTAAACACCCAAACATAAGTAAATCAACAAAGTGTTTGACGAAATATCAGAACCAGATTTTTTTTTAAAAAGCATGCAAAACATGACGTTCTTGGCCTATTGCCTTGGGAACATTACAGTAGTATCAGAGATTATATTCCTTCCATCCTGAGGGATCTTCCATACGACAATATGGAGTCTATATACTTTGCTAAAGAGGTTCTACATTGTGAATGGGAATACTACGCCCGTAGTGAGAGACTTAGGGATGATATAACTTTCCAATGGTATGTAGTCATAAACAATCCTTGGTGGAGCCAAGATGAGGTCATAGAGTGGGCCGATAGTATACAGAGACACCAAGATGACACAGCTAGTTGGAGGGAAGAACAAAGAAACCCCACACCCCTTAGGAGCATGCAACTTTGCTACAATTGCAAAATGCCTCTGGAACCAGACCATAAATGTAGGGGTAAGGGTAAGAAGCACATTATTGAGGTGCACTATGACAGTGATGATGAGGTGTGTGAGGATGTAGATATAGATGCTTATTTGGAGAAGTCTAATGATGATAGAGACTCTTTCACATAGGCTAGTGATTCTTGCACGCTTGGGGAGGATAGTGACCCTTGCGCATTGGAGGAACAGGAGGATGGACAAGATGATAGCACCTATGTTTCAATAGTCGTATCACATACTGTTGATGACCTTATGCCTTAGTAGAGTGGTGACACTAGTGAGGATTCACACATGTTAGCACCTAGAGACGACGAGCTCCCTATGATGGCCGTGACACATCTGTCATCTTTCCAAACACCCATGATAGCCACGACACATGAGGATAGCAGTGGCATGTTAGATAACATAGAGGAGTCATACAGGAGGGATGCACACCATGGACATATGGATCCACTGACCTAGGAGGAGAGACATGAATTGGAGACTGTTGACCCTATACATACATATCAACATGAGGACGTGGAGTCACCTCTTTTGAAGATTACACTAGTTGAGAAGGTTTTGGAGACTGACAATTGGATGGGACACTTACTTCAAGGACCATCCTGCAGTGAGGAGGATATACCATTTATTGGCCTGAATGACCATAACACGTGTCTAAACACATCTATATGGGATCCAGGTGCAAATGATAGTAGCAGGGTGAGTGCACAGGAGGATACAACTGCTCATACTGGATACAGTGTGATTTAGAGGGAGCTAGCACCTGGGCATGATGCAAAATCACATATAGGAGGACCGAGTAGCACAATGGATAGGGCCAGTTTAGTTCCTTATATTTTGCAGAGATTGTTGTTGGGGATTCAAGGGTTGACATTGGCAGGGTTGACAAGCATGAGGTAACACCTCTGCATGACTATGATCAAGAGTCACGCTATTTGGCAGGATAATTGAGAGTCAGTGAGGACATGATCAGGGAAACCACTAAGCGCATTGATGACACACAAGCATTGGTGGTAGATTTCTTCTGGAGGGAAACAGTGGAACATGGTAGTTCTGATGGGGGATTTTCCATGGATGACCTTCATACTCTCAGGGAGAGAGTTTATATGATGAGAACTGACTACCATCAATTGTCGACAGACATGGACTAGCTACTAGGGATTGGCACGATGTATCACGGGGCTCTGAGTGAGAAGGAGTTGGAGATGGATAGACTTACCCATGAGTTGGAGAGTACCCAGGGATTCTTGAGAGGCACATAGATAGCCCTTCAATACTGAGAATCCTTATCAGAGGAGCCTCTTGAGGAGATTCGCCAGAGATCCACTACATCTATCTTAGTGGAGGGTCAGATATGTCCTTCATTCACGTGGCTAGAGGATGTTGGTGGTCTAGCATAGGAGCAACTGTTGATGGAGGAGCATGAGGAGTACCCAGGATCACTAATGAGTATGGGGATTTATGATAGGGAGGCATAGGATCCACCCTCTACGAGGATCTTTGAGATAGTCAATCACTCACATATGCATAGGGACTCCATAGCTAGTGATAGTTTTGAGGACACTTTCATTTGTGTTTTGAGATCAGTTGACCTTCATGTAGAATTTGATCCAGTAGTACACCTAGGATCTACGATGCAACATGAGTATATAGGATATGACATGAGTATTCTAGAGCATACAATGGGGAGTGATAGCTCATAGAGACATGCCGATATGTACGGAGGGATTCAGAGGGGTGTATTGCCTTGCAGGGAGGAGACACACTTAGGGGAACATGCAGATGTCACTCCATTGCAACAACACCTAGTTATGAGATATCACCTTCACCGTATCAACAGTTGCATGGGAGATGAGAGATGGAGGTTGGTTGACCAGCAGTTGGAAGAGTTACTTCCGGTTGTACTGGATGATTGGGGTTCCGTGATGACCGCAAGAAAGTATTTATCATGGATATCTATGGACGATATTATGGTCAAATCCTTTGGATTGACCAAAGCATGTGATATCTTCCTGTCCTACAGTCAGCTACAAATATTTTTTTTATTGTTTCCCGACACTTTTATCATGGACAACAACATGAGGAGAGGTAGATAGTGGTAGAGAGCATGGAGAGTGGTTAGGAAGAGAACACCTGACATGAGTGCATTTACAACATACATCATGACAGAGGTGGACCGTGTTAGGAAGACAATTGAGGATTTGTGCGTGATGGTGAGAATCATAGGCCAAGTGATAGAAGGTGAGCACAAAGGGATTCTGACAGTGATCAGTCTGACACAGGAGTAGTTAGCGGAGATTGGAAGTGATAAGCTTCCAAGTTGGTCATCGGATCTGGGAGTTCATTTTATTAGCAGGATGTTTCACTGCATGATGACCCAAGTTGCACCAGGGAGCCACATACTCCACCTTGGGTTGGTTTGGAGTGGATCTGTAGGGACATTTCCTATGGGGCGAGGTAGTTTCTCCCTCCTAATCATCATGATCAGGCATGGAGATGGTTGGGCAGATACTACTTCCACAGAGATATTTTTACATATGCAGTTTCTGGATAGTAGGTCCAATTGCCACAGGTATTTCACCTTGAGGATCTAGGAGTGGAGAATACAGTATATATACAGGGAGCAGTCAGGCATGGTCCGCATAGTGTAGTGCCAACATGATGTTATTTGACATAGACTAGCATGGGACCCAAGGATTTCAGGGTTGAGACTTTCACTGAATGACAGGGGAAAGTGGACATTTGCAGGGGGAAAATGTTTTGACTTTCCATTGAGCTTCAGTGTTGAGAAGAGAAAATCTCTTGAGGGTGTCTCACGGAGGTCTTGCAGTACCTCGTTCTGGCATCAACATGTATAGTTGATGGAGCCCGTGTTGATCTTGGTAGGGACTTGGAGGATGGACTCATTCTGGGATGAGGCCATGTGTCATTTACAAGAGATTCACAGAGTTGATATATTTCAGGACTATACTTCATAGGATATTGCAGTTCACTTCCTGATATGATAGTTCATATTTGGATAGTTTCTGCTATGTGTCCTACAGGTGGGCATGGGATCCTAGTATTATACTTGGAGTTATTTTGTTATTGCTTGAGGACAAGCAATATTCTAGCAGGGAGGACTGTAATGTCCCAACTTTGGGACATCATTACATTTCAGGGTGTTACGATGACTAGATCAACAATATGGATGTTATAGCGAGTACAATGACTATTGAGGGATATTTTTGGGTCTGACTTGCATCGCTCATCCTCTTTCATCATTATGATCCATTCCACACAGATTGGCTTTGGTTTCGTTACATTATGACGATTTCCATGATTTTGAGTTTTTTGAGCTATAGGTTAATTAAATTCACTGAAGAGGTCATTTTGGGCACAATACTTGGAGTAACCTCTCAGTGTGATAGCTCATTGGAATCCGGAGGAACAAAAAAATAGGATAGGATGATGAGAAGTGACTTTTAGTGGCTAGGGTATCCACAAGGAGAGATAAGGTGTTTTTCAAAGGTAAAAAGGTAAATTAATTAATTAATAATTAATAAAGTAAAAGTCACTTTGGAGGGACAAGGTGAGAAGGAAGTATAAAAGAGAGGCAAGGGCCTCTATTCTCTCATTCATGTATGATTATTCTTTTGATATATGTCTTCTAGCTAATGAGCCCATGCCTTGGGGGTTTTGACTTAACAAACCCTAGAGGACAATTCAGTGGTGAAAGATTCCACCTAGCTTGTTCCAAGCTTGGTCTCGGGGATGCAATACTCTCCCACACCATTCTATTTCAAATCTACTCAGTTGTAGGAGGGTTCTACACCAGTTACAGGTACAGGAAGAGAGAGGGTGCACCATTGGGGGTTTCCAGCAAGGGGGGCACACCATTCATTGAATGAAGGTTCGATCTAGCTAAGGAGAAGGGATTTTGGAGATTTGAGCATCTGGGTTCTTCTTGCAGGGTCTTCACCATCATTTATAGTGCCTTTTGAGAGAATTATATGGTATAGATGGTTTCCTAGAGAATTGGGATGAATTGGAGAGAAGGAGGGAGCTTTGGAGATTCAGATATATTCAGTTTGGAGGTGTTATACTCCAGATATGACCCAAAGACTTTACCTAGTGACTTGTAGTGTACCGATCTATCTTCCTAGCAAGTTACAGGGCATTTCAAGGCCTCCTTCATCAGGGCCTAATTATTGGGCACTTCAGTGTTTCAACAGGGTGCAACTTCATTGGAGGATTCAATATTTGGAGGTGTTCTCCATAGAATTTCGGCATGAGACTTTAGGAGGGGGATCCTATCACCTCGATCTATCATTCTGCTGAGTTTGGACTCATTTGGAGGTTTTCTTCAACTGGGCCAAATTGTTGAGGGTTTTAGTTATTCCAGCAGGGTATACCACCATCCAGTCCTGGGGTTTGGCACTTCACATGACCCAGATCTCTTTTGTATTAGTCTTCATTGTGTATTCAACCTTTGGAGGCATGTATTTTCCTATCGGGAGAATTTTGTAGCATCTCTTATTATGTTTCTTGGATCCATCTATTGATCATTCCATATCTTCATCATTCTTGTATCAGGTTCTTGCTATTTACATTAATAAAGGTTATATCTTTGCTATTGGTTCCATATCTGGTGTATCTTTTATTTCCATTGATTATATCTTCATATCTATGTGTGATAACTGAATATACACCCTAAGGTCGAACTTAAGAGGTCAATCTGCAAGTAAACACCCAAACATAAGTAAATCAGCAAAGTGTTTGATGAAATATCACAACTAGAAAAAGTTTAAAAATGAATGAAAAATGTGATGTTCTTGGCCTATTTCTTTGGGAACATTATAGACTGTAGTGAACTTCCCAAATCATCTTTGTATGCTCTCTTGGAGAAACATAGAGGTGGCCCGGATGACATAACAATCTTCCCTAAATATGAAAGTTAGTGACAGTCATGCATGTGCCTAGCATCCAGTAAGTGGTAGTGACGTCATGATCATTCTTGTAGAGCTGGGGCCACTCATATGCTTCATGGCCACAGGAGTGGAGGACCGTGGCTATGACTTCAATTAGAGGTTGACTGAGGTAATCAACAACATTATTGGTGCTCCTTGTATTATATTTGATGCTGAGATGGAACTGTTGCAAGTATGTGGAGCACTTTTGTTGGCAATCGTTCTATAATTTTCCTTGTGTCTGCATGAAATGAAGAGGATTTTGATCAGTGTGGATGACTATCTCATTCCCGAGAATGTATTTCTTCCATTTTCAACAAGATTGTACAATGGAATACATTTCTTTGTTATAGGTGGGGTACTTACGAACGACATATGATAGTGTCTCACCATGATATGCCACTAGATGACCATGTTGAGTGAGGACTGTGCCCATGGCATAGTCTGAAGAATCAATATCAATCTCAAAAGCTTATTGCAGCTCGGTTAAGAAGAGTATTGGAGCTGAGCACAAGGGATGTTTCAAATAATCGAACACTTTCTATTGTAACTTCCCCCACACAAACTTTTCCTTGCCACCACCCTTGGTCACTTGGTTGAGGGCCCATGCAATATGGGAGAATCCCAAAATGAACTTGCGATAGAAGTTGGCAAGTCCTAAGAAACTTCGAAGATCAATTAGTGTGGTCAGGGCTGGCCAATCACGAATGACTTGGATCTTGGTTGGATTCGCATGCACACTATGTTAATCAACAATGTAGCCTAGGTATTGGACCCTGGTCATGCTGAAGGAGCATTTTTCCAAGTTAGCATATAGCTTGTGTTGTTGCAGAGTGTGAAGGACCTACTGAATATGCTGCAAATGTCCTTCCCAATTCTTGTTGAAGATGAGGATGTCATCCAGATATACCACCATAAAAGAATTGGTGAAGGGACACAATATATCATCCATCAATGTAACGTCCCCGAACACCTAGGCTAGGCCATAATACATGAGAGATATCTTTCATTCTTTCTGCGAAACATATTGTAACATACCCAACATCCAACTGAGCTATGCCACATAAAATTTTCGAACTGCATGCAATTAAACATATACACATAGAAACTTTGCGAAACTTCAAAAATAAAACATAAACAAACAAATACATTATGTAAAAGCACAAATTCATATTGAAATAACAGTAAGAATAGACATGCAAAATATACAAGAAATACCCATAAACATACAGATAGTTATAACCACGCATAGGATAAACCCATAAAATTGAACATGTAAATAATAATGCAGCATGTAAATTTATCACACAATTGACACTTATCTTGGTAAGAACATCACCAACTGTGTGCAGACCTTCCACGAACCTTCCATCCTTAGACCACACTGCTCATCACTCTCAGCAGTGGGTCACCCCCGAGATGGAACTGAACTCCACCCAGGTAAAGGGATTCCTAACCAAACTAATGGATCATAGACAACAGGAAATGCTTTGTCATAGGTGCCTATTCAAACTATCAGCCTACAGTTCCTCATTCCCCACATGCCTGTCCCACCCCAGGAAGTGTGCCCCTTCTCTGCTCAATAGTCCTTCAACTTCCCCAATTCCTTTTCGGGCTTCAGCAACATGTCGTAMAGGAAGTCTCAAAGCCCTGTAGCTATAATTTAGCACCTTCAGGAAAAAAATTCTCAACAATTCTATCACCCAGAGAGAAATTTCTCATGGGCTTGACAACCCACCTCTTCAATATCCCAAGGGCCTGACAATCCGCTTCTTCAGTTCAACTCCCAAGATAACCAACTATTCAAAACAGGTATGGTTATGGATACAATTTAGGTATAGTGATAGGAAGGTATGAAGGATAACTGACTGCGTGAGTTAAATGGTCATGGAATCATAGCTGAATGATGGAAGGAATAATGGAAAATGAACTAAGTCCCAACAATATGTATGCATGTCCCCAACTTGACACTTGTCATGTTGGGAGCTACTTCCCCCCCCCCGCTTTTCCTAACTAGTGGAGTTTAGTCCCCCATCTCTTTTATTGTGGTTAGTCTGCGTGCAACGATGTATTTTATATTAATGATGAGACATATACAAAAATAGGTGCACTGGCCTTTAGCATCTAGGCTCTCTGTCCTAATACAAACATAATCCTCCTAGCTTATAATAACTACCTCACCAACCTATAAAAAAAAACATATACATAAAGGCTCTATGGCCTCAAAATCACGCCCACTTAAGTTTCTGCACACATTACTTGGAATGTGCACACTTCATCATTTTACTGCGCAGTACATGCGTGCACTATGCCATGAAAGGTGCATACAAAAATGATATCAAGCAACTCACCAACTTAGTACATTTTCATTTTACATTTACAATTGGGTTCGGCCTAAGGATATTACAATCCCCTCCCCTTATTTATGCACTGTCCTTAGTGCATCATGTACACATATACAACAAAATTTCAAAAATCTTCAAAAATATGTGGGTATTCTGCCCGCATTGCATCCTCATGCTCCCAAGTAGCATCCTCAGGACCATACCAGGTCCATTGGACCTTTACAAGCTCTATGGCTCGATTCCGAAGATATTTGATTTTACGGTCCAGAATGTGTACTGGATGAACTTGAAAAGCACCTTCTTGCTCCACCTGAATCACATTCCAATCAATAACATGATTAGCATCAGGTATATATTTCTTGAGCAATGATACATGGGATACATTATGAACAGAAATAGATGCAGGAAATGCAATCATATAAGCTATTGGACCAATCCTCTCTAGAATTTCAAACGGACCACAATAGTGAGCTGCCAACTTTTAACAATTTCGCAACTTCGGGGAACTTCTGTTGGCTTTAAATTTCAAGAATACATGGTTCCCAACTTTAGATTCCCTGTGAGTTATGCCCCTATTAGCATATATTTTCTACCTGTCTTGGGTAATCTTTAATTTTTTTTTTATTTTCAACATTTGCTCCTCCATTTTCCTGAGTAAATCTGGCCCAACCATTGCTCTATTTGCTGGGTTATCCCAGCTTACTGGTGTGTTGCACTTTTTGCCATAAAGTTCCTCAAATGGGATCATCTTTAGAGTTGTTTGGTACCCATTGTTATAAGCAAACTCTACCAAGTGTAGCTAGTCTTCCCATTTTGATGGTTTATCCATTACATGCATCATCAACATATCCTCAATCACTTGATTCATCCTCTCTGTTTGTCCATCTAATTCTCAATGATAAGCTGTATTAAAATTCAAATTTGTTCCAAATCCATTAAATAATCCCTTCCAAAAATTTGAGGTAAATTTTGGATCTCTGTCAGACACAATTTTTTTGGGTATGCCCTGTAATCAAGCAATTTCTTTCATATAAACATCAGCAATGTTGGCTTCCTTGTGAGTGACCTTAACTTGAATAAAATGGGCAACTTTAGTAAGCTTATCCACCACTACCATGATAGAATCATGTTGCTTGTTTTTTCTAGGTAGTTTGGTGATGAAATCCATGGTTACAACTTCCCACTTCCACTCAGGAATGGGTAATGGTTGTAGAAAACTAGCTGGGTGTCTATGTTCAACCTTTACCTTTTGGCATTCCAAACATTTGGCAATAAAATAGGCAACCTCTTTCTTCATTTTCGGCCAATAATATTGGCCCTTGACAACTGTAATAGTTTTCTGATAACCTGGGTTCCTAGCATAAGTTACATTATTCATTTCTCTCAATATCCTATTTTTCAATTCCCGGGAATTTGGTACATAAATTATTCTTCTATATATGAGAATTTCATCATTATCTAGCTTGTATTCTTCAATTTTCTGTTGCAAATTACCTTGCTGTAATTTTGCCACTAATTCCTTGTATTGCAAATCTGATTTGGCAGCCTCTATAATTGTGTGTTTCAAATTTGATTGGTACATGATAATGGCCATAGCACGCAATTCATGCACTCTTCTGTTGAGTGCATCAACCACTTTGTTCTCTTTCCCCTTGATATGCTTTATATAAAATTCATATTCACTTAGAAATTCTAACCATCTACTTTTCCTAGCATTTAGAGTTGGATGATCAAATAAATATTTCAGATCATTATGGTTTGTCCTTAGCTCAAACCTTTTCCCCATGAGGTACTGTCTCCATTTCCTCAAGGCATGCACTATGTATTTCAACTCCAAATCATGAGTGGCATCGTGTCTTTCATGCTCCTTCAACTTCCTTGATTCATAACATATAACAAATCCATTTTGACTGAGGACTCCACCAAGTCCTTCTTTACATGCATCTATGGATACAATGAAGTCTTCATTTGGGTCTACAATCCTTAGTATTGGAGCACTTGTTAATAATTGTTTCAAGTGTTGGAAACTCTTTTCACAATCCAATGTCCACTGAAACTTCACACCCTTCTTTTGCAAGGAAGTGATTGGGTGTGCAATATTTGAGAATCCTTCAATAAATCTCCTATAGTAGCCTGCAAGGCCCATGAATGATTTGACCTCTATCACATTCTTTGGCACTGACCAATCTCTAATGGCTTCTATCTTCTCAGGATCCATTGATATCCCATCCTTTGAAATGTCATGCCCCAAATAATGAATTTTCTTCTGATAAAATGATCACTTGCTCAATTTGGAATACAACTAATGCTCCCTTAATAATTTCAACACCATCCTCAAGTATTGTTCATTCTTTTCCTCTGACTTAGAATATATAAGAGTGTCATCTAAAAATACAATGACAAACTTATCGAAGTATTCTCAGAAAACACCATTCATTAAGCACATGAAAACAACTGGTGCATTTGAAAACCCAAATGGCACCACTGTGAACTCATAATAACCATACCTTGTCCTGAAGGTGGTCTTGCTGATATCTTCCTCTTTAATCCTTACCTGATGGTATCCTGACCTAAGATCTATCTTGGAAAATATCTTTGCACCCATCAATTGATCAAATAGATCATCAATCCTTGGCAACAGATACTTGTTCTTTACAGTCACGTTATTCAACTATCTGAAATCAATGCACAATCTTAATGTCACATCTTTCTTCTTCACGAACAAGACTAGGGAATCCCAAGGTGACACACTTGGGCATATATACCCCTTCTTCAAAAGTTCTTCAAGATGCATTTGCAACTCCTTTATCTCTGGTGTACTCATTCTGTAAAGAGTCTTTGACACTGAAGCTGCTCTAGGAATTAAATTTATAGAGAAATCAATATATCTCTTTGGGGGTAGTCCTAGTAGCTCCTGAACACATCTTCAAACTCTTTTAGGACTACATAATCTTCCAAATTTTGCACCTTATCTTTAGGTGTCTCTTCCATATGAGATGCAAAGATCCTTGGTACATTTCTTCCCATGTCCTCCACTATTTCATCTTGTTGTACATCGTGAACAGTCCTCCCCTTTTCACCTCTGTGAGGACAATCTCTGAACATATGATCTCCTTTACAACCCCAACATTGAATATGTGGTTTCCTTGGCCTTTGACCCTCTGTCTCAATCKTTCTGGGTTCTCTAGAAGTTGGTTGTCCCTGAGGATTATTTCTAAAGAATGGTGGCTTAGATACCTTCTTCCTCTAATCCATCTTGAATTTATTTTTATCTTCCCAATATTTTTGGAAGGTTGGCCTTTCTCTTTGTTGATCATATAGATATTTATMTCTCCCTATGGTCTCCTCCAATGTATTGGGATCATCATACTATATTTTTTCACTGATGAATGATGGAAATCCACTCAAATACCTTTGAATCTTAACTGTCTCATCTTTTATGAAAGATACATACTTCAATAGTTATAAAAACCTTCTTTCATATTCATCTATGGTCATACTCCCAATCTTGAGTTCAAATAACGCTTTCATTTTCTTGTCATAGTATCTCTTAGTCAAGTATTTCTTTTCAATATACTTCTTAAATTCCCTCCAAGTAACACTTTTCTCTTTAATGTGATGCACCTACACAAGTTGATCCCACCACATGGATGCTTTTCCCTTGAGTTGATAGATAGAAATTATACCTTTTGCATGAGAAGAATAATTATGCAATTGAAAATACTTTCTCATGCCCAACAACCATGTCTCTACATCTTCATCCTTCTTGTGATCACCATCAAATGTAGGAGTTTTGATCTTGTTCATTTCTCCTCATAGCTCATCCACCCTAGACCTATTAGGCTTCCTCATAGGGAATGGAATTGAGCTCCTGTGTGCCCTCTTATTGGAACAACTTGGGGAGTGATGGTGATGTCTGTTAACACTTCTAGTTTTCTTTTCTCATCAGGAGACCCGTGACTTCCTGATTTGCTTGAGCCACTCTCCTTATCCAATTTCTTTTCTATTCTGTTCAAGCTCTCCATTAACTTCATGTTGAAGTTATATTGTTTCTCCTTGGCTCTCATAAGCCTTTCATTATCATCTTTATGGATTTGGACATCCTTCTACAAATTATTAATGGTCTCTACCATATTCATGTTTTCATCCCTTCCTTTTCCATGTCCATTGGAGTTTGTTCCTTCAATGCCCAAATGGACATCCATCCCTATAATATCATCTTCCTGGATGTAAGTCCTCTGTTCCTATTCCATTCCTGTGGACTCTATGTTGATCCTAATCTGATCTAGTTGTTGTTAACTCTGCAAAATGTGCAGCCAACAAAACTTTGTCATGCTAAGTGTTTCAACAATCTCATGAAAATATGAACCATTCTGGTTCAATAATATATCATAACTCTTTCTTATGATTTCCTGAAAAATTGAATGCCCAAATCAATTTTCTGGGTGGCTATTAAGATTCCACCATCCAATAAATTTCCAATGCCTGCTCCCATGCTCAATTCCGAGTCTTGAGAAAAAAGTTATGGTTATTTAAAAATTGTCCATTAATGTTTCTGTTCACACTTCAACTTGACGCAACTTTGCGTTGTAATTACGCATTTATGCACCTACTCCATTGGATTTTTTGTAGGAGCTAAATTGATTTTATTCAAATACATATTATGGACACTCTGTCCAAGTTTAAGCTCTTTCTGGGTTCTGGGCTGTGAGTTACAACCTGTTGAAGTTCTAGGCCAATTTGTGTTTTTGGTCTAGAATGCTACAGGTACCTTCTTTTCCATATTAAACATATTTAACATGCCCATAAATATAATTCATATCTAGGAATGTCTTATATGGTTTGATATCTTTCCATTGACTTCTCCTGCACCTCAATTTGATTCCAGAGAAGAAAGTTATGGCTCTTTGAAGTTAGTTGGGTCTTAAAATTTACCACCCACTGTTTATGTTGGAACTTTCTTATAAAAGCTCTGTTTGACGAATGATTTACACCATTATAAAGATATCTCCGATCTCTTTCATTTGAGATGAAAAGAAAAGGTGTAATTTGGTACAATGTATATTGGTACACTCTGTTCTCGTGGTTTTTGAGTACCTAAAAATGTTGTTAAGGGCCTCAAAAACGCACTGCAAAAAGATGACGTTCAAACAGTATAAAATGTTATGGAAATTCGTTGGTTTTCTGCTGTTGTTCACCCTCCAAACTAATTCGCGTGCACAAATTTCAACCTGTACACCCATATTTGGCATGTGAAACAACACCAAAAGGTAAATCGTGCTCTGTTCACCTATAACCACTGTGCATCACTTCTCTGTCGCGCCAATAACTTGCGTGCACAACTTTTGTGTTGTGCACCAATCCACCGTGCAAAATTTTGGTTATTGCACTATTATCTATTGCGTGCAATTTTTGTATCGCGCACTGATATTTTTATTGCATTTCACTTTACGTGGTGCACCATGCCAAAGTTTAGTACGCCCCCACCACACTCCAAAACTCTGTGCACACCATTAACTAAACTGTCGTGCGACAACATATACCAACATTGTGAGCGCACCAACAAAATTTCTCTGCACTCTGCCAATACTGCGCACACCACATGCGCCATTATTATGTGCGTGCACAATGCGCACACCTTATTATGTGTATTCATACTGCACAATGATAAATTTAGCACACGTACCTACACACCAACATTTTTTTGCGTGGCGCCAAAATTTAGCGCGCGCACCTGCACACCAACATTTTTTCGCGCGACACCAAAATTTAGTGCAGGCACCCGCAGACCAACATTTTTCTACGCGGTGTCCAAAATTTAGCTCGCACATCTGCACACCAATATTGTCCTCGCAGTGCCAAATTTTTACATATCACAAGATTTTTACTGCGCAACATGCATTTTTAGTGCGCCTACTTGCGCACATTCATTTTTATGCACATCAATTCCTCGTGAATTCTGCTGTAGAAATTGGGGCTTTTGGCTTAACGTTTTCCCCAATTTACCATAGACATTATACAAATATGAAATTCATTCAATTTCACCCCGATAACACCAGTTCAACCTCTATAACAAAAAATCGCTAGGGGTTGACATTTCTGGAACAAATTTACCCAAAATCAATTCACGAATTGAGAATTTTATTTACTAATCTCGCTCCATCTGTCATGGCTTCACTGTAACTTCAAATTTGACCAATTCCATGTCTGAATTTTCTAGCACAGATATTAAACCAATAATATCTCACCACTTGGCCGAATTTCTCCATTTTCTCATGAATTTAATAACAAAAATTAGGGCTTTTCCCAATTCTACATCGTTGTTTCTAAATTTACCATGGACACTCTGTGACTTGAAATTTGGCCACTTCGAAATCAATCCTCTGTGAATTTTCACTTCAAATCAACTTGCTCGGCCCATCCAGGCTTAGTGTTGAAAACTAAAGATCTGATACCATATTGTAACATCCCCGACCACCTAGGTTGGGGCATGATACACGAGAGAACGCTTTCATTCTCTTTGTGGAACATACTATAACATACCCAACATCCAACTGAGTTATGCCACATAAAATTTTCGAACTGCATGCAATTAAACATATACACATAAAACCTTTGTGGAACTTCATAAATAAATTGTAAACAAACAAATACATTATGTAAAAGCATGAATTCATACTGAAATAACAGTAAGCATAGACATGCAACATATACAATAAATACCCATAAACATACAGACAGTTATAACCATGCATAGGATAAACTCATAAAACTATCCACGTAAATAATAATGCAACATGTAAATTTATCACACAATTGGAACTTATCTTGGTAAGAACATCACCAACTGCGTGCAAACCTTCCACGAACCTCCCAGCCTTAGACTACACTGTTGATCACTCTCATCAGTGGGTCACCCCTGATATGGGACTAAACTCCACCCAGGTAAAGGGATTCCTAACTAGGATAATGTCTCATAGACAATAGGAAATGGTCTATCACAGGTGCCTATTCAGACTAGCAGCCTACAATCCCTCACTCCCCACATTTCTGTCCCACCCCAGAAAGTGTGCCCCTTCTCTGCTCAACAGTCCTTCGACTGCCCCACTTCCTTTCCAAGTTGCAGCAACAGGACATAAATGAAGTATCATATCTCTGTAGTTGTAGTTTAGCACCTTCAAGAAAACAATTCCCAACAATTCTCTCACCTAGAGAGAAATTTATCACGGTCCTGACAACCCGCCTCTTCAATATCCCATGGGCCTGACAACCCACTTTTTCAGTCTAGCTCCCAATCTAACCAACTACTCAAAACATGTATGGTTATGGATGCAGTTTAGGTACAGTGATAGGAAGGTATGAAGGATGAACTAAGTCCCAACAATATGTATGCATGTCCCCAAATTGACACTTGTCATGTTGGGAGTTACTTTGGCCCACTTGTCCCCATATTTAGAACTTAGGATAAAATAATTATCCATACTTTGTATTTAATAAATATTAATATAATATTCCTTTTTCGCTTAATCTCTCTAGCTTAGCCCTTTTTTTCTTAACTTTTAGCCTGCCCCCCATTTCCTAACTAGTGAAGTTTAGTCCCCCATCTCTTTTATCGATGTTGGTCTATGCATAGTGATGTATTTTATATTAATAATGAGACATATAAAAAAAAGGATCACTGGCCTTTAGCATCTAGGCTCTCTAGTTTAATACAAACATAATCCTTCTAGATTATAATAACTGGCTCACCGGCCTATAAAAGAAAGCATATACATAAAGGCTCCCTGGCATCAAAATTGTGCCCACTTAAGTTTCTGCGCGTGGTACCTGTAATGTGCACACTTCATCATTTTACTGCGTAGTACATGCACGCACTATGCCATGAAAGGTGCATACAAAAATGATATCAAACAACTTACCATATTAGTACATTTTCATTTTACGTTTACAATTGGGTTCGGCATAGGGATATTACAATCAATCTCATGAAAGTTGTTGGTTCATTTGTCAAACCAAAGGGTATGACTAGCCATTTGAAAACACCTTCTTTGGACTTGAAAGAAGTCTTCCATACATCAGTCTATTCTATTGAGACCTGGTGGTAGCCAAACTTTAGGTCAAACTTGCTGAAAAACTTGGCTCCCTTGAGCTTCTCAAGAAGGTCGTTAATTCGAGGAATTAGGTACCGGTTCCTGACTGTTATTTTTCTTAGGGCCCTGTAATAAATGCAAAGTCACCAAGTCTCATATTTATTCTATACAAGTACAATTGGGATCCCATAGGGTAAAGAGCTGGGTGAGATGTGCCCCTTTTGAAGAAGCTCTTGGATATGTGTCTTAATTTTCTCATTTTCCATCAGAGAGTGATGATAGAATGGCCCATTGAGTAGAGGTGCACCAGGGGTTCGATTGATTGAATGCTTGAATTGACAGTGTCACGGAACTCCGATGGGTGAGGAGAATATGTCTTTGTGTTCTTCGACGATCTTGTCCACTAGCTTCTATTGCATGGAGAGGCACTATGCAGAGGCCATGGATGTGGCTATGACCTTCTTTTCACTTTGATAGCGAATCTTGAAGAAGATAAATTTCCCGGTATGGGAAATGACCTTCCTTCATTTCTTAGCAGAGATCAAAGAAATAACGGTAGGTGGAGATACCTTTGGTATCCTGTACAATTGTCTACCCAAATTAATAATAACACTGTGAGTTCTAAAATCATATACAACATGTCGTTTCCACAAATATGGTTGTCTTAAAAGAACATCACAAACTTCAAGGGGGGAAGTATCACACAATACCTCATCCTTGAAGGGCTTGATGTCGTAGGGAAGACAACACTGTTGGTTGACGTAGAGGTCTTTTCCTTGTAAAATCCACCTGATGGTGTAGGGTTTTGGGTGTTGTGTCATTGGCAGGTTCAACAACTTAATGAACTTTTTTGAGATCAATTTCTTTTGAATTCCACTATCAACAATGAAATGCAATGGAGCACCCTTCACCCACATTTGCGAGTGAAAAATGCGTTCACCTTCCTATGGTTCTTCTGGTTCACTTGGTTGGACCTTGGTGGTAGCGACAATAGCATTGGGTTCTACGTCAATGATATGATTCCCTTTGTATGGATCTGATTCAGAGTCAGAACATGCCTATGACTCTGAGGATTTCATCTTGACCACCAAAGACTTCTTCAAGTGACATTCATAAGTGTTATGCCAAGGGATTTTATGGAATTCACACCACTTCCTAGTGTCTTTATTCATCTTCTCATTACCATTATTTTCTTGTGACTTGGAGTGGTTTTCCTGAGGGGGTCCATCCTTTCTCTATCCTTTTTTCTATGGGTTAGGGTCACCTTTGCCTTGCTTCTGCTATGAGAAATTTTCAAATCCAAAATCCTGCTTATTTTGTTTAAAATTTTTCTCAATTTTAACAACATATCTATATGCCACACTCAGTGATGAGATGTCCAAAAAATACATTTAGGTTTGGATGTATCTATGTAGACAACCGCAGTACTTGAGCACCAAATGTCATTTGGAGTCCTTGATACCCATCTTGGTGCACAAGGTATGGAAGATATTTATGAAATATGGTACTGTCTAGTCCCTTTCTTGTCGCAGTGTGGTCCATCTCGTATATTGGTCATCATAACTTCCAACATGGTAGTATTGTTCCTTAATATAATCCGTAAAAGAAACCCAAGTGGGGGCGACCAAAAATATTGCAGATTCCTTAGTGGCCCTTTGCTCACAGTAAGTTTCCCACCAATCCTTGACATTGGGGACAACCTTAAGGAGTGCAAAGGTAATCTTTTCTCTATCAGAAAAAATATGGACCAAAAAATAATCTTCTATCATATTCAACCATTTATCTACAACATCTGCATCTATCTAGCCTTCAAATAAGGGGATATCAAAATTGAGTTGTACCTTGAACGGGGCAAGATGGCCGCTTGATGAAGATGCATCACATATTGGCAACCGTTGAAGGATCTGTGCAGAGCTATTCATCATCTCATTCCTTTGTCCCACGAGGGATTCCCCAAGCAACAGTTTAAGAGGATATCCTACTCCATTGTCTCTCTTTTCTTCCACCATGGGAGGCTGTCGTGATCAGTGGGGACGGTCTTGCAAGGGCTCAACCACTTCAAGTCCCAACTCCTTATACCTTAACCTTGTTAGGGACATGCATAGAGAAACAAATAAAAGGAATATCACTCTGATACCACTGATCCATATTTATAAATGGAATGAAAGGGAATACATGTGTATAACAAAGAAATACAAAGAGATAAAGTAAAACTTGACTTCTATTAATGAAGAGAAAATGTTGAAACTATACAAATGCAGACTGAAACAAACTTGTTTGAATGGTGGCAGCTTATCTCTGAGAAGAGATGTGATGACTATGCTCATTTGCAAGAACATGATTACAATGAGGTTCCAAAGGCCTTTTAAAAATAAATCATAAATGTGAAAGCCATAAACATCTAAAAACCTAACCCTAGAAGATGAAGTGCCAAAAGTCATGTGGGCCCCGATGGGGTAAGTTGGTACATCAACTTCCCAGGGTCGTAACTTTTGGATATGATCTTCATTTTAGGCGTACGATAGATCATTGGAAAGAAATATCCGAGGAATACACATTTTGTTGTCACAGTTTGGATAAACCCTACGGTGTGATTGTGCTATGCCAAAAAAAAGTTTTTTAGGGCCTCAAAACAACCCCAAAAGTTTAGGACCCGAAAAACTAGGAAAAACACTGCCAAACTGAAAAATTGTTCCTTGAGCCAGTGGGATAGGTGGGTGGCCACCAATATCCATCTGGATCAAGAAGAGAAGCCGCATGTTGTTTGCAACAATGGACATGGGACGAGGCAACATTTTTTACGACTGGGAGGTTTGACTTCTATTTTGAGTGGAGTATATGGCTGGGGGTTGAGGGAAGGGAGCCCCAAGATGAAAAACAGGGTTGGAAAGAAATGAGAGGGATGGGAGTGGACTGCAGTGACAAACAATAGTAGAGGTAACAATAGTCATTGTATTTTTTTTCCATGGAGATGGTGTGTAGAGCCAAGGGAAGAGGTCATAGGTGTATCAGGGTGCTGCAGAGGAGTACTAGTCTATAGAGAATGTCATCGCTAGCACAAAGACAACTGACCATCATGGAAAAAAAAAACCACCAGAGTAAATCTCGTCGATATCCAATTCAGAAACACCTGAGGGTAGGCCCAACATATCTCTAAGCAACCGTTGGGTAGTGGGAAGAGGTCCAGGCAACCACCGGGAAGTGGGTAGAGGTCCAAGTAGCCTCGGTTAACGAGAAGAGGTTGAGGAAGTAGGAAGAAATAGTCAGGAAGCACCTAGAAAGGACTTGGGTAGCCTAGAGAAGTACTTGGGAAAAAAAATAAGGTCACGGGCAACCTTGAGAAGCTTCAGGTAGGTGTCCAAGAAGTGGGAAATGCGTCCCAGGTTTGGATCCAGGTAGCAAATTTGGTTTTTAGTTTCTATGAGAGAAATAGGAAGAAAAATATTGGAACAGAACAAGGAGCACACAACTCTGAAGGTTGAGAAGCTCAGAGGGACTAAACCTTCAGATTCAAGTGGGAAGGATCATCCTATAAAGTATTTCAAGGAGTCATGGTACGAGATGACCATGTGGGATTCTTAGGAGCAGAAGGCTTCTAGGAGTATGACCAGAGGGAAATCTTCAAAGACAAGTTCGAGTGAGATGGAAGGGATAGATTTCGTTTCAGAGGGATCAACCAATCAGGTGGATTGGAGAGAAGCCATGGTATCATATCTGATAGCGAAGACAAAGCCACCTCAAGATGGTAGAAGTACCTTCCTCTCTAAGAGGGAGTGTTGATGTTTTAGTTGCATCAAATAGGTACTTCCACATGTGATTGTGTCTAACATGTGGGAGTCGTCCTTAATGACTCTCAAAAACTTAGGAGATTCACTTTATTAAGTGATTAATAAAGTGAATGTACTTTTGTAATAAAGTGAGTTTAATTTAATTAATTTCCTAAGTATTTGACATTAGTAATTAAATTAATCCCTAGATGTTAGATCTAAAGTGAGTGCGAGATTAGATCTCAGTTGTTAATCACTTTGGAGATATAGGGTTTTGGACTTAGGGTAAAATCAACATAATAAAACGTATCCCAAGTGAGAGGATGAGACACACAGAAAGTACATTGGAGAAAATAGGGATTCTTTGCTCACATTCTTGTGTCACACACAGAGTGAGAGGGTGGGCTCTCATTTATTGGGTGGAGAAGGAAATTCATCCAAGTGTGGAGCACAGGGTGCGACGATAAGATCAAAGGGGTAGAAAGGGAGAAATAATCCAACCAAAAAGATAGAAGGATTTACCTTGAGGTTTGTAGGGATTGGCTATCTATTGTTTTGTATTCCTTGGGTGGGCCATTTTCTCAGGATGGGAGCCCAGAATAATAATAATAAATCTCATAGATCTGGTTTTCCATTCGAGGCATTTCCAGGGGTTATTTACCCATAAATATCTTGTGAAATGTGTATGGTTTCATCTTTATGCTCCTGCTGATTTAATTCATTAAGTAACCTAGTTGTGCATTTATTCAATAAATCAGTTTTATTTGTAACTATTTGGTGGGTGTTGGTTTGAGAGAATTTAACACTAACTGGTGGTGGTTGATTAAGATAAAAATGATTCATGAACATAGTGAAGCATTGTGAGAAGAGATGAGTGATGAGGGGAGTAACAAGTTCAAGAAATTGGAGAGTTTGAGGAAAAGAGGAGAAAAGGACAACTAATGGTTGAAAGAGAGAGTTGATGTTGAAATATAGTCTTTCTAAGTAGCAGAGTGTAGAAACATCTATAAGATCCTATGGACAAATAGAATATGTCTAATTATTTGATGAAAATGTGAAGAAATACTAGTAGGAGACGTTGCGGTAGTTGGTTGTGTCCGAAGAGAACTTTGATGGACCATTGGAAGAGATATTAGCTACAACATCACAACATGATGATGTTCTCATAAATGTGTTTCAACGATTTGGTGAGGAAGAGACTAAGACAATAGACATGTTACATCCAGGGGGTAGTAGACCCATCGTAATATAAACACTGCTCCTTGTGCATTACTATTTGATTGAGGTAACTCTTGTAAATTTGGTTGATTCTAGTTTAATTGCACAATCTAGTAGTCTAAAGGGAATGAAAAAATTTGTTAATAATAGTGAGAGCCAATTGACTAATAGTGAAAACCTAATTAATGTTAATATTCTAGTCAATAGTACTATTTTGTTTTAAATTAAAGGTCAGAACCTGGTAAGTCAATGAGGAATGCACGAATTTGTTTTCATTCATATGCCATTTAGTAACATGGTTGGGACACAAGTTGGTTTTACATTGCATTTGCTTCAATTTTCAAGGAAAGGAGATGAGGACACATAGAAACATTGGTTTATGTGTGATACCATTGGAATGTAAATAACATTGTTGCAAATTCCGTTGGTGGAATTTTAGACTACCTTGAGAGGAAAATAATTACAATGGTACATGAAACTTTTGTATAGTACCCTTCAAGGTACTATGTGAATGAGGGATGAAGTAAATAAAAGCTTCATCACAAAGTTTCAATAGTAGAAGATATAATAACAAAGTTTCATTGAATTGAAGGAAATTATGTAGATTGTGGGAGAAAGTGCCTGGGAGTATGACAAAACATTTCAAGATCTGATGAGTCAATTGACTTATTGGATTCATAATACATAACATAAGAATTGTTTCATAGGACTCTTGACTTGCACTAGGATTCCACTATTGCAATAAAGATGGAGCACTCAGAGAGAGACTTTAGAGCAAGCCATGCGGATTGAGTCAATGGTTGGATTCCAAGAGCCACTTCTACCCACACAACATCTGCTTCTACATCTAATGCAAATTTGGAGATATCTTAGTTCCATAATTAGTTTGTCCCTCTTGATTGAGAAAATATAGTAATTGTCCAAAGGTAAGATTGGTAGTGAACATGTGTGGTGTTTCGTATGCAATATTGAATGAAACCAAACCAATAATTGTCTGACACTAAGAGGTGGGGTCATGCTTTATCTTGTACTGGGTCCTTCCTGGGAAATCCTTCAAATGAGTATTGTGAGATTTTCATGACAAACAAACATACCCTACAACTTTTCCCTATTCTTCAAAAGTATTCCTTTGCACTCATGACCTTGTTTCTATGATTTTTGTCAATCTAACAACCATGGTACTAAAAATTATAGAGCCTTGCAATCTCTAGCTGAGTGATTTGAGAGGACTTCCTTTAGGGTGGAGGAAAGTGAAAATCATAATGTTGACAAAGTTTAAGGCTAGGGAGGAGTTTATAGAGGATCTCAAGCTATTGGAAGTACATGACTAGTATGATACTATAGTTGTAATGAGATGGGACATATTTTTGGGAACTATCCTCACCCAAGGAGGCCGAGGAGTGGCTATTGTAGAGATACATGGCAAGTTAATGAGGATTTCCTCATCCTATTAGAGAAGTGGCAAGCTAGATCAAGGCAAAGAAATTCTAACTTGATTAGATACAAGCCAAGTATTATTGGAGGAAATGTAGGACTTAAATTGAATGTTGTCACTAGAGGAGGAACATGTACTAGTGGTGATATTGGACTGAACGTGCCTTATCAAATACAAACGCATTTCTTTCTACTCTAGGATTTTACATAGCCACGAAATGGGCACTATTAAAATTATTTAAGATATCATACATGAGGTAGTTGTTGTTGTGAGATTGGGCACAAGTGTTACTACTGAGATCCTTTTTCCCAGCCCCTGAGATAAGAAGAGTACATATGAGGTTTAACCTATTCCTTCCACTAAGGAAGTTTCTATGGAATCAATTCATGATTTCTTCAAATATTGTATAAAATTGTTAGATAGTGAAAAACAAATGATCAAGGGGGTGGAAGAGGAAATCATAATTAATTCCACCTTGTTAAAAAGTGATTCTTGTAGAGTTAGGAAGAGGAAAAGGGAAGGAACGGTAGAAAGTTTTGATTGGATATTTAAATTACAAGGTAGGAAGTGAAGGATTGTTGGCGCATGTATGTGGATAGGTTCAATGCCCTGGGTTCAAGGTAATTAGTCCAATAAAAACCCTACAAATATCGGACCTTTCGGCATCACCTGCAAGTAGGGGAAGACTCACTGGAGGTATTCTTATGGGGATTGAAAGAAACAAGATTATGCAGTGGTGAGGGAAGAAAGGGAGACACATTTTTTCATACCTACATGATCCTTTCGTGCACTAGATCCTAGTTAAACTTTCCTCGTTACTTAATTCTATATGCATATCAGTCAATATTTATGTCAGTTAGTGGTTAAACATACAATTAAATCTACTATGCATTAATCTATTGACAATATCAACAAAGATAAACATTCATTCATAGTAAATGTAAGAATGATCACAATACGAACATGAATAATCGTTCAACATCACAATTAGACACAGAGTTATCATGGTTCACCCCCTCTTGGGATACATCCACAAAACATTTTCTTCTTTATTGTATTTATGGAATTCTTCTTGCACTATGAGCTACAATGGATGTTCAATACACAAAATTCTCTTCTTAGATTGATATCTTATTTACACTCAAAATATCCTACAACAACAACCTCTACTGGGAATCCTCTCTGATGTTCTTAAATTCATCCCTAACTTTGCGGGTATTTTACATCATTTTATGCCTTTTCTTCAGGTCTATTTTCCATATCATAATGAGTTGGCTACCACTCATGCTTGGCTGGTGACAACTCATTATGATCTAGATACAACTCATGCCCGACTGGTTTTCTCAGATTTTGCACTAGTTGTTCCTTCTTTTCCCCTATGTTCTCCTCTTTATTCTCTCTTCTTTCTTGATCTTATTGATCTTCTTGATCCCGTGCTTTTTCTCTATACCTCATATCTTTCCACTGTTCCTTTACCAAAGAATCCTTCCCAACATGACCCCAACACTCACCTTCATCCCGATCCACTTAGGCCTCTTATGTCATGTTCTTCCATGCCTCAATGAATTTGTGGAGATTGTCCTTTGTTGTTTGTACTTCTCTTGCAATTTCAGCTTCCTTGTCCACAATCTCCTCCATCGTCTGCATAGTTACTATACAAAGTTTTGCTTCGATGTCTTGCGCTACTAATTTTCATGGCACTCTGTGTTGTGGATAGTTATTCTAGCACCCTAATGGATTCATCTTGTAGTGGTTTCCATTTTTGTATGGCCTTGCTCTATTCTTCCTTCATTGGTTCCATTGTGTTGTACAGTTTCATATTATCCAATATTGATCACATTTTTTCTGCTGGGGCCAATGTGTTCATGTGTTCAGTGGCTTGCTACACTTCCTCTTGTTTACTACTTATCCTATCTTCCAATGATTGTAGTTATGGATTGGTGGTAAGTTTTGTATAGATATGTGTGAATGCGTCACACATCTTTATGCATTTGTGTTCCTAGCTTTTGATCTTTTCTATTGCTGTCTACACAGTCTGATCCCTTTGTGCTCTTTCTTATGGTGGTGTCCCTAGTGTTGGGAACACTTCCAACTCTATGATCTTTGTGCAAAGGCTTTTGATAGCCTCACTAATATTTACTGATTGTTCCTCTATCGTGGCCTCTACCACCATCGATACTTCTGGGAACTCCTTGTATAGTTTTTGGAGTGTTGCCTGCACTTTCTGCGCCATCTGTTCGACTTCGTCCTTCTCCTTCAAGGATTTGGTGACCTTTCCTTCCGCTTCACTCTTTTCTATCCCGAATTTCTTTATCTGTCCCTCTGCTTCGCTCTTCTCCTTTTATGCAAGTTCCACTCCCTATTCTACTGCGCACATTTCCTGGAGTGCAATGGTGTACTATTTTTGCAGTTATTACTTCTCTACTTCTGCTTTGTCCAACTCGTTGGTTGCAGTGTCTACCTAAAACCATATTTCCTAGGTAATATCGGTGTGCAAACCCTATAATAATTCCATTGGCATACGAGAGATGACTAATTTCGTGTGACTTAGGCCTTGCAAATTCTCCTGTACTTCAGGGTTTGGTAACCCAAATGTCTGTAATGGGATATTGAGTACTCTGCGCTCGACTATAATATGTGTTGATACCCCTGTCCGTGCTTTTGCTGCTATGCCTCTTTGGGATGTGTCTGCTCCTTGTGCAGACTGTCTCCAATAATTTTTGTAGCCTCACTAATTGGTCCCGCACCTTCGTTTGTAGCGCTTCTTGTTTCTTCGCTGTCTCTTCGAGGACTTCTTCTATGGATTCCCTTATCTAGCATCCAATTCTGTCCATGTTTTCATATGTTAGTGTGTAGAAGACTTGTGTCTTTTGATCCTTTTTCTTCTTCCGTACATATGACCCTGTGCTCTGGTCTTGTCGCTTCCTTCCTATTTGAGGTAAGGGTTGCAGAGGTTGATCTGTTGGCCCTGTTTCAGGTGCATCCTCTATGCCATTTCCTTGATCAGTTTCCTTTGCGCCAGTGGCTCGATCAATTTCCTCTGCACCATTGTAGGAAGGGTTCATTTCTCCAACTTTGTGTGGTGTCGCTTCAGTGTTCCCCCCTTTCGTCGTTGCATCCCCTTCTTCTAGTACTTTCTAGTCAGGTTCTTGTTATGCCTGCTTCATCATGTGGGTGAGAAAAACATCGTCACTTGCATTCCTAGTTGGGTCTGCTAAACAAGACAAAAGTTCGTGAGTGGTTTAAACAAGACAAACACATGTAATAAACAAATAAACAAACTAAAACAACTAAGAAAATAAAAACTAGAATGCATAAGAAACTTATAACCATAAACAATCAACCAATGACCAAGATTATGCCACCAATGGATAACTATATTATTTGGAAAACCACCATAGAGAAAAATGAGGACTTATGGGTCCCCTATTCCTCCTTGGGAGGGATATTGAGTTCCCTAATGGAGAGCTCTTCTTACAATGGGAGAAAAATGGCAAATGATGAAGAAAATCAATGCCTATTCCCTCAAGAGGTGAGTGCAATGGCCAATTGCAATGATGCTTGAAGACTCCAAGGAGAAAAGAGGATTCTCAAGGGAGAATTGAGGTAGCATAACAATACTATGAAGATCTTGGTTTCTTATTGCACCCATGGCCTCCATTTATAGCATTTCTTCAAGGAAAAATACAATTGGTTCTTGGTGTGAACAAGGGTCCTTTTAGGGAACCCTTTGGTCCTTGACCAACCCGCCATTCAGATTTTTCTTAGATATGGAGGTCAAATAAAGTTGGGATCTAGTCCATAAGTGGTTCAGGGTCGACAAGAACCATAAATGCACTGTTCACAAGAGTGCATGGCTTTTCTCATACACAATCATGTATTTGGCACATTGTGTGCTCTAAAGGCTTTGTTGGCCCGCGCACTGTGTGCGCGCTTCCTTTAGTGAGTTTTCACATGTCAATTTTTTCCCAATTGTATAGTTTTTTCCTTTTGAAATGCATTTTAGTGCTGCAAGTGAACTAATTGATGTTGGCATTGCTGTATTTCTATAACCGTTTGCATGCAATGTTGCAGACGAAATTTCAATAATAACAGATGCCCCCTAATGTGTGAGGTTAGGAGCATACATATAGCCGAAATACATCAATGTTTCTTCTACTAAGAGTGCCATTGTAATGAAGAGTGTTGAGAGGAACTGCAAGAGCGATCCATCGGAGGGAGAGGGGAAACTGTGGGACCCAAACCTTTCTCTAGGAAAAAAAACATATGTGTACAAACGAGGCGGGCATGCCCCATGCTTGTGTCATGTAACCAAAAATGTAAGATAGTAACTGAAGATGTATGCTGATGTAGATAACTACAACACCCTCTGGGGTGGTTGATAGAGACATATGATAATTTTGAATGGTGAACATACTCTGAAATGAGGCAAAGATGCCTGCAAGAGGTGTCAATGACTCGTAGGAATTGATGGCCTAACAAATTAAGAGGTCTTTGGTTGGTATAAAACAACTGCAATAGTCACATAGTAAGACCCACCGTAACATGAGATTTTTCTGAAGTTGAATGTTATGGGGGTCAACAGAATCAACGAGCAATAATGATTCTATCTGTGTCATCCAAGACTCCTCATTGTAAAGCTAATGAGAGTCAAGATACTGTCGCCTTTCTGGAAACTATGTTGACGTCGACAGAAAGGGAGACGCGACTCCAAGAAGCAAAGGGCTTCGTGAAATCCACTAAGATGAGATCAGGTACTGATAGGGAACATGAATGAAATCAATATGTGGTGCGACTCAATACTACCCTTGATTGGGGTATGTTGAAGGATGATTGGCAGTGACAGTAAAACTCTATCTAGTATAAGGGGAATGACTAGATATGGGATTAAATTGTGCTAAAGGCTTGAAAAAGTAGACAAACTCAGATATCGGGGGTACATGGATTTTTGGGATACTTGGGGTTCGTGAATGATGTCGGAGAGAAAAATGAGAGTGGAGGCCCCAACCAAGGGTGACATGGGTTGCATTGCCGAGAAAAGAAGGTCATCAAGGGTGATGAAAACAATCTAAGTAAATGCTAGAAATAAAGGCTTTTTACAATTACCAAATACATAAAGAATAATTTGGGATGAGTGTAAAGATATAGAATCGGGTGCCCCAGTGCGATATGGCTTGGCCTACAAGGGTGCAAGTTGTGAAGAGAACTGGTGGAGGGTGGGGGCCCCATGGGTGGGTTTCTGTATGAGGTAAATGAATGGAGGACAATCTGCAGATGGGAAAAATGATGGTGGATGAGATGGAGGGATAATGATACTGCAGAGGTGCATTCAATAGAACGAAGATGAGATAACCTAGGAGCACATTGAGAAAGCTAGCAATATGATGAGAAGAAGTATGTGGCTTATTCTCAGAAGTGCATAAGACTATCGAGACTCCCATCCCTAGAGGGTGAAAAGAGCATGACTGTCAATTTTTCAAGGGGAACTATGAATGGGATAACTCATGTGGGGGAGAGTGCTACCGGGTGATAGTACCAAAATACAGTAGAGGTGATGGTACTGCAGAGCCGGATGTAAGGACCCTAAAGGTGAACGTTGGAGGGTGTGACTAGGAGATGCAATTGATTTTCAGAGGGAATAATTACATTCCAGTGTTGAACATATACCTGAAGGGGCTGCACCATTTGTGATGACTAAGTACCTTCACACATTAAAAACCAAATACCCAACATGAACAATAGCTGATGATAAAGAACATATAACAAATATTTGATAATTTTGAACATAAGCATGCGTACCTAGACGTGACGTGAGAAAAAGGCTCCCCCGGGGCCAAGTTCAGATGGTGACTCGGGGAATGAGACTATGTATATGGTGAGACCATGATCCCGTGGTTGAAAGTGAGGGTGAAAACAGCATGACTGTCAAGTTTTCAAGGGGAACTATGAATGGGATAACTCATGTGGGGGAGAGTGCTACCGGGTGATAGTACCAAAATACAGTAGAGGTGATGGTACTGCAGAGCCGGATGTAAGGACCCTAAAGGTGAACGTTGGAGGGTGTGACTAGGAGATGCAATTGATTTTCAGAGGGAATAATTACATTCCAGTGTTGAACATATACCTGAAGGGGCTGCACCATTTGTGATGACTAAGTACCTTCACACATTAAAAACCAAATACCCAACATGAACAATAGCTGATGATAAAGAACATATAACAAATATTTGATAATTTTGAACATAAGCATGCGTACCTAGACGTGACGTGAGAAAAAGGCTCCCCCGGGGCCAAGTTCAGATGGTGACTCGGGGAATGAGACTATGTATATGGTGAGACCATGATCCCGTGGTTGAAAGYGAATAAGGAAATAGAGGATTTGGGCTCCTGTAACTTCATTTCGAAGTTTGGCAAAAGAGAYTATATATGGCTAGTGGGCCCATAATGCCACCTCATTTATGCCCATCACTATAGTGATTTGATGAGATAATTTGGAGGCGATTTGGATATTACAGGAGCTCAAGTTGACCGATTCAGGATTTGAAAAAGTCAGGTTAGTGGTCCCATCCTCCTGCATAATGTGATTTTCGTAGATTTGAGTTAGGGGGTGTATGGATGTCCATACAAGGGTAGTTTTTAGGGGTGGGCCTACTAATGCACAGGTATAATTCCATCTTCGATGCCTAATGTGTGGTTGTGCTTGAAAAAATAGTGCATGGGGGCATGGGGGAGGGAAATATAGGCGCGCATGAGATGCACGCCTATTAAGATGATAACTGCGCACTGTGATAAGTTGTTTCTCAGACAACTATGCATCAGTGCACAACTATGTAGAGGAAAGGTGTGCATGCGTGCGCACCTGTAGGGGTGACAACTGCACATTGATGCACAACTGTTTCTCATACAGTTGTGCATTAGTGCATAGTTTTGAAAAAAACAAGTGTGAACATGTGTTCACCTATGTGGGTGAAAGCCGCGCACTGGAGGCAAGGCCTTAGGGTGTTTGAAATTTTTAAAATTTTGATGTTTTTTGATGGATGATGAGGGTTGACCAAGTGTTTTTGTGTGCATGAAGGTGATCAGCTTGTGACAGGAGAGAATAATTGCATTTTGTTGGAGAGAGCGAAACTAGGAGCATCTTCAAGAGGCAGTGAGAGAGCAGATGGATGTTCAGAGAGACTTGGCAGCCTGCAGGTTGCTAAATTTCTTCGACTGTCCCTTGATATGATCGCAAGAGTTCCTACTACAGTATCTGATATCTATGTGGAGCATTGTTCTACAGTGTTTCATTGTTAGGGGATAGAAACTGACACTCTCATCTATGGAGTATGTGTAATTTTTGAGGAGACTCCCATTCCGGGGGATGGCCCTTCCTGTTGACCCCCAGATGTTAGGGGATGAGAAATTGGTGGACTTGGCATGTAACTACTTCTTGGGACCGAACCCGATGTTGGTTTACATCATGCGTATCGAGGCTATTGATGATCTCTTGAGTCAATGTATTGCCATCATGGTAGTGAGGATTTACAGATCCTTGGTGGCTCAACAGATCACAGGAGGTCAGATGAGGATTGTGGAGAGGTCCTAGATGGGTACCATTTTTCATGGGGGATGATGTTGTACTCCAGGATGATGGGGTAGATTCATCGGTGTCAGACCACCAACTCTGGTGACTTTTCATTTGGGTCGATCCTGGTGGCCTGGTTCTTAGAGAGGGTGCCCCTTTTGTAGTGATGATGGGTCGGCTTCCCCCTGGACCTAGAGGACCCCCATCTAGTGGGGCACCACCAACTAACAAAGGACCTAGGGGTGGAGCTCTAGGGGCACCATGAGTGCTTGTTTTTGTATTTATATAGGATTGCGAGCCAATTTTGTACATGGTAGTTGATACCCATTTTGTACCTATAGGGGTGAGGGGACTCACTGGCCTATGAGCGATGTATATTGTATTTTGTAAACATTTATGACATTTTGGAGGATATATATATATATATATATATATATATATATATATATATATATATATATATATGGAAACATATCGTTGGCTCTTTTTATGTCTTGATGTGTTTGATGTTTTTGATGATTTATGATGTCCAATCTGTATGCTGTGACTGACATATGATTATTATGTTTGTGTGATGATGTGTTTATGTGATAAATTCCAATATAATACTAGGTTAGCCATATCATCTTCTATTTGATTAAATTGTCTTGGAATATGTGTAAATGTGATTGAGTCAAAGTTGCGAGATAACAGTCTAACTTGTAGGTATTTGCAGAAGGTGCAAGGATCGTGAACACGATATACATTGTTGAGCTGCAGGACAACAAGCTGGAAATCTAATAAAATGATAAGGTGATGAATGTGGTGGTGAATGGCCTCAACGAGGAGACTAATGATGGTGGTTTATTCTTCTTGGTTTTTGGTGGCTGAGCCCAAACAAATGTCATTGGAGTGGAGCAGTTCATATGAGGGGGTATAGAGGTCCCAAGCAGTCGAAGCGAGACTCTGTGTCCAACGACTAGTACTATCAGCATAACCGATGTTGTAGGCTGATGGAGGACACATCTGTCAATAACATGGATGGTATATTAGACATGTGGAGTGGTGGCGAAAATGAATAGTAAAAACTCTACAAATGTGTACAAAGAAAAATCCTAAGCTAGAATGGCTATGCTCAGGCGTAAAACTTATTTAAGTATAACCTGTTGATGGGTTATTTGAGAAGATAGACTTCTGGATAGGCCATGATGTATGTGCATTTAGTGAGGCAATGTTGGACAATGTAGGGTCCATGCCATAATTATTCAAATTTCCCATGGCCGAGAGTATCATGGGCGATATCATAGGCTACGACGAGATCTCCTTCATTGAATGAATGAAGCTTGAAATGGCGGTCAAAGGTGGATTTGGACCATTTTTTTAGCTACCTCATTGTTCTATAATGAAGATCGATGATCTTCATCCAATGAATCTAAGGTCAGAAAGCGTTGCTCCATTGGATCAGTGTCCGGTAATAGCTTGATGGTGGCGCGTAACGTGGGAATTTTGCATGTGGAATGGGGCAATTTTGACTACCGTGTGATAAGTCCATAATGATGAAAAGAACATATGATGCCAGTTGGTCTTATGCTTTTTGAAGATACGTTGTAGGATGGTTTTGATGACTTTGTTGACAGCCTCGACATGTCCCTTGGATTGAGGGTAGTATGGGGAGGAAAAATCATGGGAGAAGCCTAACTTTGAGGAGAGTTCGAAAAATATATCATTCTCAAAGTGTTTACCATGATCGGACACTAACTATAGTGGTACTCTGAATTGGGTAATGAAATGGTTGAAGAAGAAATGCGTTGTTATGTCATCGATATTGTTGAAAGTGGGCATGGATTCAACCCATTTGGTAAATTAATCAACTTCCATGACAATGTACTTGTGTCCATTACTGGATGGAGAATTACAAGTCATCAAGTTTATGCCCCATTTGCAGAAGGGGATGATGGTGATGACTGGATGAAGAAGGGCAGGTGGCACTCATGCTTTTTTTTCATAGAGTTGTAATTTTTCACATTGCTTGATAGCGTGGATGCAGTCATGAAACAATGTGGGCCAGAAGTACCCTGCTCGAATGATTTTTTGGGCGGTGGACATACTCGAGAGGTGACCACCACAAGAGTCGCTATGGAAATCATTCAAGACTCTGTCAGATTCATTGATGGTCAGACATTGACGAAGAATGGTGTCGATCCCACGTCGATACAAGACATCTCCGATGAGGAGGTATCGAGGGGCCTAATTGCGAATGCGTCGACACTTGTCTCGAGAGAGATGAGACCCAAACTTTTGTTTCTGAAGGTATATGAGAAGGTCGCCATACCATGGGTCATCAGAGGGGATGAGGAAGAGTTGTTCATCGGAAAAATCCGTATTTAAGGGGGTAGCTTTAGCGTATGAGGAAAAATCCGTATTGAGTTCGACGAGGACAAGTGATTTATTTCTTTTGGGAGTTGAGAACTTGAGGTTGTATTCCTAGAGGATAATGATCCATTGGGAAAATTTTCCATTACTTTTCTGTTGACTAAGCAAGTACTGCATGGGGTTGGAATCTACTACAACCTCGGTAGTTTGAAGCAGGATGTAGTGACACAGTTTCTGTACTGTGAGGACAAATATGAGGGTGAGTTTCTCATCATGATTGTATTTCAAGGGTGGCCCTGAAATATTTTTACTGTTGTAGTAAATAACATGCTCATGCCCTTCATCCCCTAATTGGAAAAGGATGCTTGCTACTGAGATTGTGGAGGCTGACAAGTAGAGGATGTAATCGCGATCATATTTTGGGGGACTAATCAAAGGGGCATTGGATAAGGTGGATTTTAAATCATCAAAAGTTGTTTGAGAATGTTCATCCCATCGAAATGGGATATCATGATGCAGTAGGTGGAGGAAACCATGCACGCGAGTGGCGTAGTATGGGACAAAATGATGTAAAAGTTTGTCTTTGCCTTGTAGGCTCTACAGTTGGCGTAAATTCCTAGGTGGTGGAATTTTCGTGATAGCTTGGATCTTGAGGGCGTCCACCGTGATGCCGTGTTGGGAGACAATGAACCCAAGGAGGTGTTTGAATGTGATGCAAAAGACATACTTGAGGGGGTTCAAGAAGATATTATAATGACGAAACCATTGGAGAATTATGCGTAGGTCATCTAAATATTGGGTGCGATTTTTGGATCGACTAGTGAGGTCATCCAAATAAGCAAGGATGATGCAAGAAAGATCATGGAAAACATAGGTCATGGTCCATTGAAACGTAGAACCTGTGTTCTTGAGTCCAAAAGGTATGACACAATAAGAAAAGGTACCCCAAGGGGTAGTGAATGTAGTTTTATATTTATTTGTTGGATGGATTTGGATTTGATTATAGCCGGAGAACCCATCCATGAAGGAAAAATCCTCGTGGTGGACACAATTTTCGATAATTTGGTCGATGAAAGGGGTTGGAAATTTGTCCTTGGGACAAGCATGGTTGAGATCGTGAAAGTTGGTGCAGACGGGAATAGTGCTCTATTTTTTGTTAATAGGTATGGGGTTGGAAACCCATGAGGTATACGCAATGGGGTAAATGATTCCCATTGTGAGTAACTTGTCAATTTTGGATTTGATAGCTACAACTTTGGATGGGTGAAGAGGGCATTTATTTCGACGAACTTGGGTGATATCTGGCCATGTTTCGATGTGATGTTCGACTCTAGAAGGTTCGAGGCCAAGCATATCGGTATATGACCGGGAAAAAATATATCGGTATTCCTAAAAGAGAGCTTTGTAATCTGTGAGTTCTTCAGGGGAGCATGCGACGCCAATGGTGATTTCTTCTACGATTCTTGGTTTGATGGAAATGTTGATTTTGATAGTGGGGGAGATATTGGCCATATTTCCATCCTCAAAAGCATCTGGGGCAGGGATAGGGTTGTTGAACTAGTCTATATTCCCCGAAGGAATAAAATCTTTGGTTTTGATTGCGCAGATGGAGGCTTGGGTAGGAGAGTGAAAGGATTCCTATGAGAGAAAAAGTGCTCGGTGATGGAGCACATTCCATGGGAAATCAGGGGTAGTGAGTTCCTCAAGGATGTCTTCGTCACAGTGGAAAATGAGAGAATACAGTGGGTGTTGGGAGGGGACAGGGGGAATTGTCAAAGTGTGATTGTCCTCAAGTGGTGAGGATGACGAAGGGATATCACATACATGATGTGATGGCTCTCTTGACATAAATCAAATATCCAGACACTGTGGGTGATAAACTGTGGTAGGGGGCACGATTTCCTGTGGGAAATGAACTAGATAACTAGGAGGATTTGGGGGAATATCCTTATATAGTATATCTATGAACCATGGAGGGGTAGGAAGTGACTCAAGTTCAGGGGAGGTAATATTGATAGTATAGAGAGATTGCAGGACTAGTGGTGAGGTAGTCAGATGTGGTTGAATAGGAGTTGAATGACGACCTCGATATGCAACAATCAAAGGAAATTAGTATGTAAAGTAAGCAAGTAATTCAAAGAGAGTGCAAGGGAATCTCATCCATTCATGTACTGAGGAAGATACATAACGAATTTAAATGATGTGAGTACCATAAAGTGGTGGTGGAGAGGGCTCTTGCCGAAAGGTTTGGCATACTATTGCTAGCGTCTGGTGAAACTGAGGTAGAGCTAGGAAATGATGAGTGTAGTGGCCATATTCTGAATAGATGGCACAAGCGAATTTGGTTTTCAACCCTTTACTTCCTGTAGTGATGACGTAGTAGTAGCACTAAATTTGCTTGATGAAGAAATGAGCAATGTGGTTGCTCGAGAGAGTTGGATCAGATTACGTAACTCAGGAAGAGTAGGACATCTATTGGTGGGGTGTCCCTCTCTTTCGCATAGTGTGCAAGGAGGTTGAACTCAGGGATGAAGTGGAGTTGTAGGCTTTTTCTTCTTTCACCTGTCCCTAGCATTGGAAGAGGTGCTAGAAGTTGGGGGTGAGGGTGGTGCGGCCAGAGCCTGTACTAGAATCTGCATCGAGATTCTCTTTGGCTGAGGAGGGAGAGATGTTTGAGGAACCATCGTGGGTGGGTGTAGATACCATATAGGGATGTAAAGAACCATGTTGGGAAGGGTAAGAGTCATGGCTACCTAAAATGATTGAACTCTTGGTGGGGAGTAGAAGAAGGGAATTTAAGTAATGGCTTGAAGGATTGTCT